>PVKW010001606.1:16371-137530 GCA_004027895.1 Orientallactaga bullata | reverse complement strand
CAGGCCCCAGTATGGAGTTACCAAGGTCAGCAGGATGGTGACAGAGACATAAGGAAGTGGATTATCTACATTCCTCAAGAAACTGCCCAGCCATTATCCCCTCCTTGCCAGAAATGCCCCCAGGTCATGGTTTCCTGCCCCTTATTTTGTAAATCACCAGGTCTCTATTCTGATGTCACACCCTGGCTATTTTAGATCTTCCTTCAGCTCTTCCTTTCCTCACCTTCCCCCAACTGAAATCCCTATAAATCCCTCTACCTGAGGAACTCAAGTGGCCTGTGCTCAGCTCTTGTAAGCCAGCCTTTGCAGCTCGTGTTTTTCCCGAATAAAGCTTTCATTTTTGCCTCAGAGAAAGAAAAAAAAGAAAAAGAAAAAGAAAAAAAATGGTGAATTTTAGGCAGCTGTGTTTCAAAATCCTGCATCTCTCACAAGTGTGTATGTTGAATTAATCTCTGTGGACTTTGATTTTCTTTCCAAATGAAGTATCTCTATAATCCAAATAACACAACAGGCATTTGCGCTATTCTGTCTGTTTAAACACTTTAGGTTTCTTTCTACATTATTACATATGGTCCTGAAATTTGGTTGTGCTAAATTCCATAAACTGTCATGCAATTTGCTCACATAATGCTTCACAGGTTACTGAACAATTAAAAAATCCTGATCAAGAGCTCCAGTTAGGTCCACATAAAATAAAAGAGCCTGTATGTAAGTGTTCATATGAAGGTGTTTTACTTTCCTCTAAATACATTATTCTAAATAAAAATTTGAGATTGTGATCCAATATATATTTCATATCAAAAAGGTGAATTAAATCTTTCTATGAATCTATTACAATTTATAGAAAAAATAATAAAGTTAAAAAGGAGTTGAAACATAATTAATCAAGCACTGACCTTTCACATAATTTAATGATCAAATAAAGGAAGGAAAAGCCCTTACAGGGATTTCTCTTCTTTAGATAAATGTGAATACAAAAATCAGCCCAATTAGCATGGTAAAGTGACTATTTTCTTGAACTATATGAACTCGTGAACCATTAAAAGGTGAGTTTGTGTAGCTGGAGAGATGGCTTAGCAGCTAAGGCGCTTGCTGGGAAAGCCTGAGGAGGCAGGGTCAGTTCACAAGTAACCACAGAAGCCAGATGTACAGATGGCGCATGTGTCTAGAGTTTGTTTACAGTGGCTAGAGGCCCTGGTGTGTGCCCGTTCTCTCTCTCTCTCTATTTCTCTTTCTCTAAAATAAATAAATAAAGCGAATGAGTTTGTTTATTTTATGCTAACTCTTCAAAATAATTTTTAATGGTGCCTATAAATTTCTACAAATTTGAACAAAGACAATTTGTCAAGGTAAAGGACCACTATATCTGGCATAGTATGGAATTGCCATTGTGATACTAAAAGTATTTTATTTATTATAAAAGTATAAATACATCTTTCCTATGAAATTGTGGATTTTAATAAAATTTCTTCTTCTCCCAGATGTGGCCAGCCATATCATTTGTGGAACCTTCTAAGGTGTTCTGCAAGAAGGAGGGATTATACATAAATGCAAGAAATTTATAGTTATTGTCTCAAGGAAATGTTACTTTTCACCAGAAGTCTCTCAAGTCCATTGAATGTTTTATTGCTCTGTGTCATTTTGGTTTGTATTACACTCTAGTTCTCAGGAACATTATTGTGAGCATCAGTTAATGCCATATTGATTAAATTCTTCAGCTTGTTATCATCCTAAATCTTGCATCTCACTTGACCTAAATTTTATTTTGCAACTGAACTTAAATTATAATTGTCCATCAAAAGGGTCACCTGTTACTAACTCAGCCTGCTTCATCGCATGTCCAGTTACACCCAGGTTGGAAACCCTAATCTTTCTTTGCCCAATTTTTCCCACTCATTGAAGATTTTCAGACCAATCCAAAAACAAATCCCAATTCTTCCCTGCACAGTTGGATTTCAGTAAAGTCTTCAATATACTAGATTATAAGATGTTTTGTGAGCTACTGGTTTTGGGAAACATGTCGGAGACTGGCTTCTCTCAGGAGTCAAGCTTAATAGGATATAAGTAAATATTCATGCCATTATTGAGTAAATAAAGACTAAATAAAGTTTTGAAATGTGAGTTGTATCCTTATAGAGTTCTAGAAAAATCAGAGTAAGAAAGATATGTAGGTGGAATAATGCTTAATATATTCTGTATAGTGATATAAAGCTATATCATGAGAATGAAGATACATATGTGTCAAGAGGAAACATAGAGCAACTCAAATTACTGCGTTTCACATTTAAAAAGAAATTATCTTATATTATAGACAAGAAATTTGAAGCAATAATAATAATAATAAAGAAGTGAAGTTTCCTGACTTATAATTATCTGAGCTATTTTTTTTCTTATGTTTAAAAATATCTAAGTTTCTTGGAATACAGACCTTGCAATTTTTCCTTTTTTCTGAATCAAAAGCTTGCATTGGATACAAAGATTTCAGCTAGCATCAGTATATCAATATAAGATAAAGTATTAGTACAAAGCCCTGGCAATAGAAGCTATGGATGCTTTGTCAGAATCTTTGTGCTGAGTCAAAAATTCAGGTTTGAATTTTGAAATGTGGCAGTGTGAGGTATCAGGTATATAATTTAAAAATGTGATGTCTAGAAAGGAAATATTCAAAATTATAAAGACCATTTACATCTAGTTTTTCCTTTCATGGTGGCAAGGATCTGAAAAAAAAATGAAAGAACTTTTTCTGTTAACATAAAAGTTATTTGTGCTAATGAACACAGACAGGCAAAGCCTTCCATTGAAGATGACTATCTACCTGTTAGATTATATCTCTAAATAAGATGGATAAATTGATATTATCTCAACTTCTTCATTTTTGCCGTATCCACTATGAGTTGTTTCTAAATTTGGATAGTGATTTAATGATGGTCATGAGTCTGACATATGAAAGCACTAGCAGACACATGCAGTCATTACCTCTGACCCCAGCAACAAACACGAATATTGGAGGCTGTGTCCTTGAGTTATACAGTCTGATACAAGGAATAAGCACACATTTAAGCACTTTGGGAATAAAAAAAATCACGATATTGATGTCATGGACTGTGATTCTATATTTATTTTCTTTTTTCCTTTAGTATAAGAAAGAAGATGCATGTATGTGTGTATATACATGCATGCGGAGGCCAGTGGAGAACCTCAAGAATCATTCTTCAGGCGCTGTCCTGCTTTTTGTTAAACAGGGTCTCTCACTGGCCTGCAACACACCCAGTAAGCTAGACTTGCTGGTGTGGGAGCCCCTGAGATCCACCTGTCTCCATCCCCCAGCACTGGGATTACAGCAGGCTACCACATGTGACTTTTTTTACATGGCTTCTGTGGATGGGACTAATGTCAAATGCTTGTAAGTTTACTGAATGTGTGAGATCCTCAGAAAACAGGCCCTTTAAAGTATGACATGAGCACCTAGGGCAATGACACAGTGCTTTAAAGTGCTTGATGGTGCAAAGCAGGTTAGTCTGGGGTTGATTCCCCAATACCATGTCAAGACATGAGGCCAGATGCATGAAATGGAGCATGCATGGAGAGTTTGTAGTGGAATAAACTCTCGTGTGCCCATATTCTCTTTCTCTCTACTTAAAAATAAATGATTAATATTAAAATGATATAACAGCTTACATGAGGACAATAAAAGAGAAGAAAAAATAGTTCCAACCTACTACTTCAATTATTCACACTTTTGATACAATCACTGTAGTAAAACTTCATAAAACAAACGGTTGACACTTGAACCTTGCCAAATAATGCTAAACTAACATTTAGAACATCATTAAATTGGGAAAATTTTAATAATCCATCCATTTATGACTAGAATGCCACTATTATAATTTGTAAATAATTTTACAGTGTTCAAGATATTTTGAGAAATTCTTATAAATTTCTAATGAATTATTTATTTTGTAGGAAAAAATACATGCATATAATTAAATGTATGATTATTCTTTCTTAATTTCTAACTGGCTTGATTGGATCTACCCAATTTGGAGACTGCTAGCCAGAAAATTATTTTCATTACCAAGACTTGGTGCTACTGTTCCTTGACTATAGTGCCCAGCATTATTTGAAAACATTTTCTTCTTTATTACAAAATAATTTTCTGAAAGATATATTCAAAAGTTTTATTATTGTAGGTATGTGTTTGCACTTTCACTAGATATAGAATTTGTAGCCAATGATAGCTTCTTTCATGACTTGAAGACTTTTTTTTTTCCTCTTTATATCGTCTGGGTGACTGCTGGTATATCTAATGCCAACATCACCTTTTCCTTTTTATAAATCCTATGGTATATTCTAAAATATGGCATTTTTATTAGCGATACTCTGAATTGTTGAAAGGAAATGCCTTATTAAAATTTACTTTTCGGGCTGAAGAGATGGCTTAGCGGTTAAGGCGCCTGCCTTCTAAGCCTAAGAACGCTGGTTCCTATTTCCAGCGGTTCCAATCTCCAGGTCCCACATTTAGCCAGATGCAACGTGACACAAGGGCACAATGCTGCACTTGCCCACAAGGGAGCGCACGCATCTGGATTTCATTCACAGCAGCTGAGAGACTGCTGGCTCACCCATTCTCTTCTGTCTTCTACTCCCTCTCTCTCTCTCTCTCTCTCTCTCTCTGTCTCTCTTTCTTTGTGTCTCTCTCTCTCAAAAAAAAAAAAAATACTTTTCATTCTACCCTCTCCAGGCTCCTGTGATTCAGGCATTCTCTCTAAGCACCTGATGAAGGTTCGAACTTTTAGTATGTCTTTCAGAACATATGATTTTATGGAACCATTTACATTTTTTTATTTTGTTTTATTTTTCCTCTCCCCATCCTTACCCTCCCCTCCCACCGCACCATCCCTATTGTCCAGTCTTCGAGATGTTTATTAGGTGTTTCAGCATCTTGGGAAAATTCAGGTTATGAGCCAAAGATGAGTCTTTTCTCCTTCTCTTTCTCTTTCATATTATCTATATTTTTCTTTCTTTTCCCTTGGCACTGACCTGTAACCCCCAGTACCAGCATGTGGTTAACATCCACAAGGAGCTGTTGATCTGTGAGACCTACAAGGTTTTCCAAAAGAAGACAGATTTCTGTCAGGATACTTGATGACCCACCAAAGGTTAATGTTAAGACCCTACTGCTGAAAATACCATATGCTGTTGGGATGGAACATGGAGTGACCTGGCTGGAATCTGGAAAGGAGTCAGTTCCCAGACAGTTAGCTTGTCTAGTGCCAGAAGGTGCTACATGAGCAATGACCAACATCTGCCTAAGAAATTCGTGGTCAAAGCTACTCAGCAGCAAACAACCTGACATGATGCTCACACAAGTGCAGTAGTGGCACACAACCATGGTGAGTTACCAACTGCTCTTGATTTGGCTAACCGATCCGCTCAGTGGAATGGAACCTATAACTGAACCTGGGAAACAAGTCAGACCCTTGTCCAAAAAAGAGCCCACTCTCCAATATCAAGCTCCCACCAATAGTGGGATACAAGAGGGCCTACACTTACTGAATTCTCTCTAAAATAATAATGGTTACCTATGTATCGTTCACTGACCTCACTCTCCATTGGAGAATTTGCTTCTTTTTTTTTAGATGGATGCAGAACCTAAGGAGAGAATCAGCCCATTGCATGTCAACAGGGTACCAGCTGACACCACAGAATTTATAGGGGAAATGAGCATGAGTGCTTCTTTCTCAGCAAACCTGGTACCAGCTCAAGGGTGAAGGAGATAGACATAGAGAACACTCAACTCCTACCAAATCAGATACCCGGAGACACAGAGACTCCCAAGACCTCGTCACTGAAATAGACCTAAAATGTACCCAATATGGCTCAGGGAAATTCATTGAAGAGGGGGCAGAAAGATTGTTAGAGCCAGGAGTTAGGTCATTGTGCACAGAGACATTGCCTCTCCCCCATAACTGATGACTACCCCCACAAAGCAAGACCCACAATCTCCATGGGCGGGGAGGACAGGGAAAAGGCTAATGATGGTACTATCATGGCTGTATACATACTATATACATAACAATAAAAATTACTTTTCAACAAGTCAGATTTTGAATATGTTGTTTTATGGTTACATTAAAACATTTATCCCTTGTTTTCTTTTCTAAATTCCTGTGCTATGGAATATGTTTCCTTTATTCTTTTGCAATATATTTCCTGCACTCTCTTTATCTTCATTGTGGGTTCTTCTATAATCCCACCCACATCCTTGAATAAATCATATTTTTGTAAATATTGGCAGGTATCCCAGCTCTCCTTTTCGAATTATTCAAATATTGGACCAGAAGTAGTCAAGAGAGTGGAACATCTTCAAAGGTTTCAGGTAATGGCTAAAAAATACAAACAACAATAAAAATATACAGAATATATTTGCCATACTGAATGTCCAATAAATATTATAAGTTTGAAGGAATGGAGAGATGGCCTATGTCTCTATGGGTAATTCTATAAGTAAAAGTTCTAATTCCTCCAAAATTGCATCTGTCTTCCATTGGAACTAATATCACACTGATGGCATATTGAGCAGAATTAATTCCTCTTCCATTTCAGACTTTCTCAGATCAGTTGTGGTTTTCTATATCTGATTTAGAAATGTGTAAATTATTATTTACATTTAACTGCACCTTACGATATATGCAATGTTTTAGCTGGAGTGTTAATAACTGTCTTTCAATATTTGTATAGCTGCAGTGACTACAATGATGTGGTTTAAAGTGTGTGGATGGATTTCAGTGTTTGCATAGATAGTGGAGCTCAAACCTATTTGATCAAGTTTAAAACCTGTTTTCTTCTACAGTGAACAGAAAGAAAAGTCCCTTCAATTATGACAGAAATACTAATGGCCAAAAATTTTATGGACACATTTAATATGCATCAACGTGGTGTTTATTGAAGAATTCAATCTGAGGCCAATGACATCTGTAACCTATGCTGTAGCAATATCTTAAAATTATTTTGGTTCAGCTTGTAAAGAGCTTAACCTGACCTAATTCATATTCAAAACAATAAAGGAAATATTGTGTACACACACACACACACACACACACACACACACTGAAATGACAGGGGTTGTCAGAATTTGAGAATCATCAAGGCTACTTATACTCACTGTGACTTCATTTTCAATTCTTCTTATTCTCTTCCTTCTGGAAACTTGCTCTAGTGATAACACGCTGTTGAAAAGCTGCAGCCAAAGAGCCAAAGAGGAAGAGATAGTTTATTCTCTCTTGGAACATATCTCGGAGAATAGAAGGTTCTTTACTCTTTCTTGAGTTCATTTCCCACAGTCCATTGAATTTCACTTGGACGAGAGGAAAAAAAAAAAAAAAAAAACACTGAGGATATGGAGGATCTGATTAGGATGAGTCAGATCAAGCAGATGGGATGAAGAATATAGACACTGAGAATATGAGAAGGAAGAGATTTTAGACCTCACCCTTTTTTTCTCTCTTGGGTTATAGAGACAAATCATCACTGTATACATAGACGCCATGTTAATGGACTGAATATATGCTTCCCCAGCCCCAGTTCATTAGTTAAACCTCCATATCCCATAGGATGATGTTTGGAGCTGTGGCTTCTGAGAGGTAATTAAGGTTACAAGAAGCTATGGTGTTCAAGCCTTGATCCTGTAGACTTAGTGTGGAATCCTCACAATGACAGTGAGTATCTCTCCACTCTTCCTCGTTGTGTGATATTGCACATTTTCTATGGAAAGTTCTACCAAGTATTTATACAAATTTTCCCATTAAACAAATAATGAACTGAGTATACAAATGTCGTTGCTTCTCCTGACTGCTGTAATAACTGAGCACTGAATGCTGATTTCTAACCCCCTAGCTGTGTCAGAGTTCAGCTGAAGTCTTCCTAGTTCATGAATCTGCCCTTTCCAGAAAGTGGTAGAAATGTTATCCTGCCTTAAAAAAAAAAAAAAAACAAAAACAAAAAAAAAACGCTATCAATAATGAAAATGAGAGTTAATTTTTTTGATTATACATTTATGGGAAACAAAATTATATTCATCACCTCATATAACTTCATAACACTGTGAGGTAAACAAAGTGATTTTCCACATCCACAGGCACCTTAAATCAGTACATGAGTGATATTTGTAATATTAGTATTAAATTAGTAATAATATTAGTATAAATTGAGGAGGACTATTCTTGAAAAGGTTTTGCATGAGAAGACTACACAGGAAGTGTTGGGGTTTATGCATCTTATATAGTTGCATATTCTTTAAGGATCCTAGCATACAGTTGATTTTTAATAAATTATGTTTGTATTAATAAACAAATCATTCAATGGGGTGGACATGTGCACATAACATCCTAGCTATTACAGGTGTAGCTGTTGGATTCACTATTTGATTTATTTCATGGACATGTCATTTATAAAGAAAAGTGAACACTGTCACTCCACATATGAGTACAGGCCATCATGCCACCCTTCTTGTCACATTTACTGAAAACGGAAGCTTCCAGAGTGACTAGCTACATATCCCTTCATTTTCTAAAGCTTCTGTAAATACAGATGTTTGACCACACATACGATTCTTCATTGAAATTGATTTTTTGGGTAATATTCTGTAAATGTTGAATATTGGGCACAACCCTACAATCTCTTTGAACTCATCACAGCTATTACTGAGAACTCTTTTTATACATATTAAGAAGGCCAGATGAATATTTCATTACATATTTCACAAGAGAGATATGAGTTGTGAAATAAAATAGTTTTCAAACCTCCAGATGCTATTTCACAAAATGAGATAACTTTTCCTGTTTAATTGGACATTAGAATGAAATATGCCAAATATAAGATCTATCTTCTTGACTTTTTTTTAGTGGCATTAATTACATTACATTGCTGTACAGTTGTCACTGGTGCCTACCCTTAGAACTCTTGAATTCCTCCACTGACCCTCTGCATGCATAAAACAATAACTTCTCATCCCCAGAAACTACTTCTTCTTACTAGTATTTCATTTTTTGAGACAGGATCTAATATAGCCAAGGCTGTCACCAAACATACTATGCAGCCAAGACTGCTCATAAATTCTTTATTCTTCTGGTGCTATTCCTGTTAGAAAGGTACTCTTAAAAACACCCTGATTTGCTCAATAAAACTAAGAAAAATGAAATTACATCGAGATAAGCAAACATGCTTATGACATGATCCCACACTCCAAGAGTGGCATTTCATTTTTTATAAAGAAATTTCAATTTTAACCTCCAACACATTATGGATGTAATTATGTTGGAAAAAATATAAATTTAGAATCTTCCCATTTTTACTGAAATCCATTAATTGATTTGATTCAACTTATTATTTTATATATTTATCTTTTATGTGTGAAAATAAGGTGTGAAAATCAAGATTGATTTTTCAGGACACATGGGAAGAAACCAGGTCCTAATTTTTTAACTAAATATATATTGTGCTATGAAATGAATGGACATATCAGCATATCATCATCCATGTGTCCAAATCTTAACACCAAATCAATGACATGAAGAGGCATGTCCTCTGGGACTGGGACATAACTAAAGATGCTTACTGGAATTTGCTTGCCTCTCCTGTGTGTTGCCCTGCATAAGGGTGTTTCAATGAACCAGGAATTAACCTCTCACCATATACTGAAACTGTCCTTGATCTTTAATTTCCTAGGTGCTAGAAGAGAGATATACAATTCTTATAAATCATTCAATCTATGTTATGGTAGTGTGGTAGTTTGAGTGGATGTTCTCCAATAGATTTAAGAGTTATATTAAAGCTTCTTTGATTTCCAGCTTCCTGGCTGGAAGAGGTGTCACTGGGAAGATCCTGCAGTGCAGCCCAAAGGTGTTTGTTAATGGAGGTGGATCTGCATTCCAGCCTAAGATACACAGAGTGTTTAAGCTCTCCCTGGGTTCTTAGAGTGTTATATCTTGTGCTGCTGCTGGTTCCTTTTATTTGTCTGCATCTATCTGATAAAGGGTACAGCTTATACTGCAATTATGGGACTTACCCTAGATCTGTAAGTTTCAAAAAAAAAAAAAAAAATGTCATTCCTCCCATAAACTGTGCCTGATTTGGAAGTTCATCCCAGCAACATGCAGCTGTCTATTGCAGAATTGGTATGAGGAGTGGGGTGTTTCTACTTAATGAATCTGACCATGTGGATTTTGGTCTTTTGGAACTTTTGTTCTGGAGGAATGGGCAGGGACTTGGTACTTGCAACTAAAAATGCCTTCCAAAGCATAAGCCACATTTTATGAAGTATTATAGTGAGAATTTGAAAATGCTAAGTGGCTAGAGTTTGAATTTTGAGGCTTTGCTTATGAACTGTCTAAGGGAAAGAAAAGATGGCAGAGAACATTGGTGGAACTGGGCTACTGGGATAAGGGTTGATTGCATTCTGCTGCCCTTGGCGAGAGAGTTTGACCAAGGTTAATTCTGTAATGGACTGATGTGCTTCGCTAAAGATATAGAATTAAGCCATGTAAGATTTAAAATTGGAGAAATTCAAACACATTTAAACACTGGCACAGAGTCTAGTTTTGGGATACTGAAGCTAATGTCATATATTAGTATACGGAAGGAAGATGACCACATTACTTTACACTGAAGCAAGGGAAAGGATGCCTGAGGAAAGACTGAATGGTAGAAATGCAAACTCTTTTGAAAGGAATTGACTGAAAATAGGGAACCTGTTCTTAAAGGTCATGATTTCTTTCATCCCTGAGTTAAAAATATGGCTGTGTCCTACATGACTGGTATTGGTTTTTGAAGCATGAAAATGCATGGAGTGTGCCATGAAATATATATGGAACAGGAGCTGTGGCTGATATGTTGCATATAGGCAGTGTATGATGACCCTGATAGGCCAGTGGAGCGATTGGAAGATGGAACATTGATTATATGGAGACCCAAAGATGTTTTGGATATATCAAGACAGTGCAAGGGCTACCATGGAGAACTGTTGGCTCAGTATGGAAGTTTTCCCTGGGTATTCAGCCTTGCTGGAGGGCAGAATTGGCCATTGTGGAGACTGTCAGTTATTTGTTATGATATTGGATTTGAACCGCAGATGTTTTATATTTGTTCAATGCTTATTGAGTTTGCATTGATCCAGTCTCTCCTTGTTATGCCTTATATCAGTTGGAAATCTTTTCTCTGTGTCTTTATATATTAAAAATATATAACTTGTTTTGATTTTACAGGATTCAAAATTATGAGACAGCCTTAAATCTCAGATGATACTTGGAACTTTGGAACTATATTAAAGTGGTAAAGACTATGGGACCATTGAATTTGGTATGAAAATAACATACAATATAAGATGGTTATAAATATATTGGGGGCCAGAAGCAGAATGTGGTAGTTTGAGTGGCTATCCCTCAGTAGATTAAGGAGTTTTTTAACGCTTCTTGGATTTCCAGCTACATGGATGGAGGAATTGTCACTAGGCAGATCCTGAGGTCAAGCCCTAAGATGCTTTTTACTAGGCTGATGTGAATTACAGTAAAAGATATGCAGAGTTTTTGAGCTCTGCCTGGGTTCCTGGAGTGTTCTTGCTTGTACAGGTGGTGGTTGCTTTCTGTCTGTGTGGATCTGATAAAGGGGCCAACTTCTTCTACCATTATGGAACTTCCCCTGGATCCTTAAGCTTCAAATAAATGTCATTCTTCCCATAAACTGTACCTGGTTTGGAAGTTCATCCCAGCAACATGTATCTGTCTATGAGAGGTCCCCTAGCAGAATCAGACAAAATAAAAATATCAATAAACAAAATGATAAACTAATGGTGAATAATTCATATAATGTGGAAAATAAAAGTATGGAAATATTTCTGTCTACAAAGAAAATGTTCTTGTGAAAAAATGTGATTTCCTTGGTGATTAAATAGCTTACTAAATCTGTTCTAATCTTGGTTTTAGTGAGTAAAAATCTTAACATTACCAAAGAACTCCAAATATATTTCTTGGTTTAATTGAATAAAATAATCTCATATTACTTGAGATTTAAACCTATGATTATGTTACTAACCATATTTTCAATGTCTCTTAAGTATTTAAATGATAATTCCTATTCTGCAAAATAAATGTTAGAAAAAGATGGTCACCTTAAGAGGTCCCTGCTACCTGGATACCAGGACCATGTAGAAAGTAATAACTAGTTCCTTGTTGCCAGGGGACCTCAACTATACTTGTATTATTGCCTTAATTCCTACCTAAGAGAGAGCAGTGCAGAACACCCCACACCCACTCACAGTTACATAGAGACATTACTTACTAAAGACTTCCCTTATATCCTATTTCTAATTGCCTCTGTGACTTCTGTCATGTAATGTGTGCCAGAGCACACCTATTCCCCCCTCTAAAAAAATACTCATCAAAGGAACCATCTTATTTTGTTTTGTCTCCTCTCCTCTCCTCTCCTCTCCTCTCCTCTCCTCTCCTCTCCTCTCCTCTCTTCTCCTCATATTGTCTTCTCTCCTTTTATTTGTTTCTGCTTTTGGACCCACAGTACTGTTTCCAATTATCCTAGCCCTTTAACTCTATTTTTAAAGGGCATTGTCTCAGTTGCCTCTCATCCATCCAGCCTGTGGCTCTCCCTCAATTTTAAGAATTTACAGTGATGTTTCCCCATTGGCATTAGGTTATTTCTGTGAAAAAATCCTGCAACTATATCAGCTGTAGGTTGACCAGCCCTAAGGCCTCATTTAGTATTATTTTTATTATACTGCATGTATGGACACCAGCTCCCATTCTTTTAATGTTTAGTTCTACTTTAGGAAAAGGGGAGAAAAACAATTTAGTTTATTTTGATTTTTATGATGCCATGAGCAACCATTGTAACATTATTGTTATTGTTTAGAATTTCTGAAACCCTTTGATAACCTAGGCACCTTTTATTTTATTTTATTTATTTATTTTTTTGAACTTTTGTCTCTTTCCTGTCAAGCTCTTTTGGATTTCATTTAGATAGGAAAAGCAATTACACTGCATCACTTAGTAAGTCTTATTTCACCCTCCATAAACTTCATTTTCTGCCTCCAAGGGTACAATAGCATCAGCAGTTGAGTTGTTTTTTTTTTTTTTTTTAATATCTAAATGCTTCAGGTTTGAGAACTAAACAAGTTGCTCATAAATGTAGTTTCTAGTCCATTTGTTACTTCTGCAGTAATAAATGCACACATTTCTTAATTCTCAGAAATATAATGTTTGCAGAAGCGTATGAGACTTTAAGTGAGAACAGTGCAAGGACTTTCTCCTCACTTGGTGGGCAGTGTCATCATGGTATGTGGTCCACTGTTCATATGTCCCAGGTTTTAAAGGGTTTCATTTATGGTAGCCTCACCCTGTAAAAAGCCTGCAAGAGAAAAAATGTGTTTTGATTTATGAAGGTTCATATGGCCATTTTTATTAGGTTTTCAGCCTTGCGGTCAGATGTATTTTATAACAAGAACAAGCATTCACAATCACCTGCCATCTGGAACAGCGGGCTCAGTTTTTATTCTTTGGACATCTGAACATTCCAGTTAATACCCAGTCTGCCAACCCCATGCTACCTTCCAGTAGCCTGGCCCTTAAAGATAACCCAGTAGGAAAGTTGCAAGGAATACATTAAATAAAATAGGCCTAGCTGTTAGCATTTGTCTCACTTTATACCACATAAACAATTCTTTGACCGACCTCTGTTAAATTTTTAGTGCTATCTAGAATCCGGAATAGACTCAGTTTGGTTCTGTAGTTTCCTGACTTTATTCACCTTATCATTTATTCTTTTTATAAACAATGATATTCTCTTTTCTCTTTTCTTCAGCTTACTGCTTTTTAATGTTGTAAATAAATGGCCATCTTAAAAGTTTATTCACTTGAATTATTTCAAGTTAACTAATTGTCCATCTATACTCTATCTATAATGTATTCATGTCTGCATATACATTGATAATCTGAAAATAAATATTCAATTTTGAGAAGAGAATTCTGGAAATTTAAAATTTTTAGAGACACTATTAACTGTTATTAATTTTGATTCATAATTAGTCATATTTGTCCTCTTGATATATTTTGCAAAAAAAGATAATTAGTGCATACATAATTTTAAATACAGAGAGCTTTTTAATGTATTTCATAAACATTTAAAGACATATGATTTTGCATAAATACATAGGCTTCACTCTTTAAATGTTTATGAATAGTGAAAGAGTGAATCCCAAATGTGTGTTTCTCACTGTGGCTCTTGAAAGCCATAGCCTTCACATATAAAAGACTAGAAATCCACAACAGGTCATAGCTCATTTAACAAAAATAATAGGGCCTGGGGAAATGGCTTAGTAGTTAAGGCATTTGCCTTCAAAGCCTAAGGACCCTGGCTCCATTCCCCAGGACCCACATAAACCAGATGCACAAGGGGGCACTTGTGTTTGGAGTTTGTTTGCAGTGGCTGGAGGCCCTGGTGTGCCCATTCTCTCTTTATCTATGCCTCATCCCCCCCTTCTCTCTCTCAATCTCTCATAAATAAATAAATAAAATATTTGTAAAAAAAGAAAAAAAGAAATATTCATTTGAATGTAATTAAAATGCTTAATATTAATTGTGGATAATAGATAACATGTGGCAATATAAATACCTTTGAAAGATTATCTTAAGCTATTTTCTATAACTAAAATGACAATATGACTATCACCCTAAAGAGACTAGTGTTTACTGAG
Source organism: Orientallactaga bullata (assembly GCA_004027895.1). Classification (NCBI taxonomy): domain Eukaryota; kingdom Metazoa; phylum Chordata; class Mammalia; order Rodentia; family Dipodidae; genus Orientallactaga; species Orientallactaga bullata. The sequence continues at coordinate 122,772 of PVKW010001606.1, read as the reverse complement.
TTCATATCACATATGAAATACACATTGTTAATTCAACCTAATGTCTGAATCCCAGGTGTAAAGTTACTGGATTGGAATCCCTCTTTTTCTCATCCCCTATTCTTTTGACAATCCCTATAAATTAAACAAAGAGAAACATCTCTAGATATACCTACCTCAGGGAATTTCCCCAAATGTATTGGTTACCAATGTGTGCAAAGGGTTGGGGGAGCAGAAGGGCAGAGAGACTCATCAAGTGCACCGTGACTAGTCCTGGGGGAGCCTTGGGAACATCTGAGAAAGAAGTAAATAAAATCGATATTGACACATTTCTTTCAGCATGGTCCACAGTGTGAATACGGGGTTTGCTGATTGAAGCATTCAAAATGGACAGAAGAAAAATTCCAAAATGAAATTCATGCTTGAATGACTGCATAGAAAAACACTCTCCACTTGAGAGCACTTTTGGAAAAATATTGCCCAGTCTATCCATGTACTCAGAGTATTACAAAAATATTATGATTCAGGAATATCTTGTGATAAAATAAATACATATCATTAAGTGATCAAAGTCTTTAGTGAAAAACATTATTTTGTATTTTTCGATAATGTAGTTATTATCCCCACAAGTTCAGGCATGTGCATTTATTAATAATAAATATATAAAAATATAAATACATAAATATATTAGCACATATAATATATATAAATATATATTAAAATATAAAAACACATAACATATATAAATAATGTGTTAATATATTATACAACATTGATATATTAATAATTATATAATATATTAATTCTGTATATACACACACATATATAGCAACAGCTTAAACCTCAATCAAAATTAAACCAATATTAATAAAACTAGAAAACAGGGCTGAAGGGATGGCTTAGCAGTTGAGGCACTTGCTTGCAAAGCCAAAGGTCCCAGATTTGATTCCCCAGTATCCACATAGGCCAGATGAACAAGCTGGCACATGCATCTGGAGTTCATTTGTAGCAGCTGGAAATCCTGGCAGACCCATTCTCTCTATCTCTCTATCTCTCTCTCTCTCAAGTAAATAAAAAAAAAAATAAAAAAAAAAAAGAAAATGCATTATCTTTGACTGTAAGTCTGTAACTAATATCTATTATTACATCAACATGGGATACTAAAATAGCATTTGAATTGAATAAAAATATATCACAAAGTAGAATTTAGAAATCAGGTTTTGTTTAGGAAATTAAAAATGTGTAATAAAATACTTGGTAATAATGTTAACCCAAATAATCCTTGTCTTTTCTGTTGATATTGACTATCAATCATACCTGTTCAGTAAAATTATTTTTCACAAAATTGTTAATTCTATATAGCCAGCTTGTTAATCTAGAAATGAAGTTATCTCAACATCCTTTGAATTTTGTCTGTGGCCATTGCCCAATCCCTATCCCATGGGGGAACTTCTACCTTCATGTGTAACATGATAGATGCGTTTGCACAGGTTTTTATCTCTGGAAATAGAATCACACGGTGCCAGGTTTCATACTCAGTCAAGATTACAGATGCAAGATTACTGTGCATGTCATTAGTTCACTGCTATTATTGACTGAGATTCCACTGATAACACAACTTATTAATCCCACCATTGAATTCATCAGAATTATCCCCTCTCACTTGCTCTCCTTTGCACCTTCCTTCTTGAAATGTTCTTAAATTATACTGAAATGATAATTGTACAATTATGTGAAGATGCTAATAAACACCAAATAATATACAAAAATATTGCTAATAAAATTTCAGCTTCTGTACTATTGACATTTTTTTCTGGATTTTTATTTCCATTTTACCTTGGAACAGTTGTTGAGTTTAACAAGTTGAGTAATATTTCTTAAAGAACCATAAAGGGAATCAATGTTTTGTTATGCTTTCATATTTTATTACTTTCTGCTCTTTATTATTCTGTTTTGCTATTTCAGTATTACTCTCCCTTTGTAAAGCTTCTTGAAATGAATATTATTTTCATTGCTTTGAAGATTTTCTAAAGTTCATATAAATTCCTTTCAAGACATCTGAGTCAACTTAGTGAATGGCTCTCCCATGCTGTTACTTAGCAGTACTTAATGTGCTTAATATATCACATTTTCATCGTCATTTGGGCAAACATTTCTGCTATTTTTATTTGTAATTCCTTTTAATTTTGTTTTATTGTTTATGTGGAAATGAATTGTTTAATATATAAGCTATTAGTAGCTTATTTTTCATTTTTTTATTTTTTGGATGCCTCTCCTAATAACATTAAAACAAAAGGCATACACTGAACGGCCTCAACCCTTTGAAATGTGTTCCATTTGGCTTATAAACCACCATATGGCTGACTGTAAAATGCAAAATTACACACATTTCTTGAAAAGTATGTGTACTCTGTTTTTAAATTTCTTCCAATAATCACAGGAATTGCATATTTATCTATAGTAATATAGATTAGTATTTCTGTTATCATATTTTGCTTTATCTTGTTAACATTTCTTATTATTTTGTAATAATAATTTTTATCTTTATATTTGCCAATATGTTTACTTCATAGACATAAATCATTGGCTGATGGAAAAATATTGTGTTACCCTAAATTATCCTATGATTTTTTTCTTGAATAGGATCAATTTTATTTCCATTTTGTCCATGATACCTTTAAACAGCTCTCATTTTCTCCCAGCAGTAGAATGTTGTAACAGATAAGTACATTTTAATAAACAAAATTAACACTTCTATCCAAGTGTTGCTAGTTAATGTTATGTCATTTGTATAAGGATCTGGGCACATGTCCGTATTTAAGTATAAATGCTGTTCCCAAGTCAATGAGTAAAGCAGCAGATTTTACCTTCAGCATTTATCTGCCTTAACTTTACAGAATCATGTTTTTGTTAGAATATGTACCCGAGCAAAACTCAGTTCTCACTTACTTGTTTTCTCCCAGGATTTCTTTCCGTAAATTAGCTGTAGGGCCAGTGGAAGGTTAGGTAGCATGGAATGTAAGCCTGCTGTTAACTGATAATAATTAGCTGAATATCATAAACTTGATTTCCACAACAATTCAAGGAAACTTAGAGAAAAAAAATTCAGTTCTCCAATAATGTGTGTGTATTATGTGCATGTGTGCATATGCATACTGATATGTTTATGTCCACAAACACATGCACGCACAAATGTGTAGATGCCACAGGTTGGCGTGGAGTGTCTTTCTCAGTCACTCTCCCTCTCATGCATCTCCTGTATTGAGACAGGGTCTCTCTTTGAACTCAGAGCTCAGCTGTTCCGCTATTTAGCCAGCTTATCCTCGGGACCCACCTACCTCCATCTCTTGAGTTATTACGTGTGCACATCACGATGCACAGCATTTGCTTGGGTGCTCTATATTTGAACTTGGGATCTCATGCTTGTACCACAAGCACATTACTGTCTGAACCATTCCACCCCCACCCTTAATACTTTTTTTTAAATGGACAATATTATCGTTCTAAACACATAATATTTTAAAGAAAATTGAATTAGCATGTGCATATTAGGATTTTAATACAATGCCTGAAACAAAATGATATTCCATAAATGCTACCTGCTATGCAGCATGGTGTGTGAATACCTCTGAGCATCGATTGTAGTTCCTCAAACACTCGATACATGCACTGCTCTCCACTACTCCAGGGAGGAAGCGGGAAGATGCGCACGAGGCCTTGTTTCTTTCTTTCTTTCTTTCTTTTTTTTTTTTTGGTTTTTTGAGGTAGGGTCTCACTCTGGTCCAGGCTGACCTGGAATTAACTATGTAGTCTCAGGGTGGTCTCAAACTCTTGGTGATCCTCCTATCTCTGCCTCCCAAATGCTGGGGGATTAAAGGCATGCACCACCACGTGCCTTGTTTCTTAGTCATTCTTTCTTTGCTCCTGTCTGTCTCCACCTGAATTTTCTACCTTGTCTTCCTCTGATGTTGAAGAAGGTGATGCCAGTGACTTCTTGGAGGCACTACGGTTACTTCTTTTGGAGGTTCTTACTTTAAGGGTGATATCTCGCTGGAGCCTTATTCATGGGTTAATATGGTGAAGCTAATCCTGGCTTGCTTCATGACAGAGACATGCCGGATCTTTCAGCGTTCATTGTCTCAATGGAGTTGGGTTGATGATTATGGTACAAATGAGGAAGAACGAAACTGACTGTCACCTGAAACATGACGGATGGTGAAAGGGCAGCTATTTCCCAGATATGTGGAAATTAGAGGCAAACTTTTCTTAATTGGTCAATATAAGTTTCAAAAATAACATTTATAGTACTGCAGAGATGGCTTAGTGGTTAAGGTGCCTGGCTCCGAAGCCTAAGAACGCCCTTTCAATTTGATTCTCCAGGTCCCACGTTTAGCCAGATACAAAAGTGATGCACGCAATGTTGCACATGCACACAAGGGGGAGCACACATCTGGAGTTCATTCACAGTGGCTGAGAGGCCCTGGCATGCCCATTCTCTCTCTCTCTGTTTCTCACAAATTAAAAAAATATATATACAATATTTATGGACTACTTAATAATCACTATTTTATTTGAAGAAAAATAAAGAACACAACATGAGGTAGTGTTCTTTTTTAAATAGCAACCGTATTAATTCAGCTGCAAGTTTAATCACATCCTCGGCCTCCTTCATGATACAAAGGATATACTCCTTGTACATTGTCCTCCCTCCAGCCTCTTCAACACTGGATTCCCACATACCCATGAAGGACACATACAGAAATGCGTTCCTGATTACTGTTCTGCATGTGTGTTTGGACATGTGGGTGTCATGAGCTACAGAGCTGAGGACAAAGTCCTCCTCACTGAGATCTAGAGGAGTTACTGCTGCATACTCAGATTGTCTCTTCTTCACTCAATCATTCTCATCATCACAGAGATTCAGCTTGATCTTTTCATCTTAACTCACAGTAAGTCTCTCCTTCTTTTACATTTAAATTATAGCATACAGCCTCTTTATGTTTAGTGCATGATCTTTACTATTCAAATGAGCTCATCTTTTAGTCTATTAAAAAAATCATTTTAACCTAAATGGTTTCTTATGGTTTTTCTATAAAAGGCTCAAATAACGTTTGGGAATGTAAAGGAAGGGCATGAGTGCTACATGTGTACAATAAATGATCATTGACCCGGTGGTTCGGTTTCTGGGAGGCAACAATAAGTCAGCTGAAAAGACCTAGATTACGAAGACCTACACAACTCCCATGGAGATAATGTGTAATTGGCAACATTAAGACTATCAGTAATTCCAGTTTACATCAAGGTTTGAGATCCAGCATAATAGATGTAACTTCTGCAGTCCTGGTCAATTTTAGATGTGTTACAATAAATTATGGTACTCTGGAAAACAAATAAAAACTATTAAGGCAAAAACAAAACATTTAATTATATTCTCAATTTACTGATCCTGAAAATGCCCATTAGTGAATGGAAAGAGAGTACCCTGAAGTTTTCTTATTCAAATAATCAGCAGGGGTTGCAATCTGTCTAGGAACACTTGGGGAGACAATCAGAGTCATTCAACATGGCTCAAAGGTTCTCTTCTGTTCATTCAGCCATGAGCAGAAGACTGGGCTCATAAATTAAAACGTGGCCTCTGTGGTGCAGAGCCATAGAGAGACACATTTCATAGAGAAAAGATTTACAGACACAAAATTCTGAAAGCAAAAATTTCATTTGCTCCATTATCTTAAGGATAAATATTTATGCTTTTTAAATGAAATGTCTAAACATTATTTAAACATTGCTGCTGCTTTCATAGAAATTCTGTGATGGGATATGCTATTTTCAATTTTAAAATAGGGAAACATGGGCTGGAGAGATGGCTTAGCAGTTACGGCACTTGCCTGCAAAGCCAAAGTACCCAGGTTCAATTCCCCAGGACTCAAGAAAATCAGATGCACAAGGTGCCAATTTTCTCTCTTTCTCTCTATGCCTCTTTATCTCTTTCTGAAACAAATAAACAAGAATATTTTTTAAAATGGGCACACAATCTTATTCTCTTAGATTAATAGTATGTTGGACCCACTGACATATTTATTCAACATATTGTTACATAATTTATGGCCCTTGAAGATAAATTAATTCATATTTTAAGTGCAAAATTTATTAGCACATTATGAAGTATGTAAAAGCAATTTCATAAATGTTATTTATCTATGATCAAATTCCTACAAGTCCAATTGTTTTCTATCTACTTTAGCCCACAAACATCTGCTATGTCAAGAAACTTAGATGTTGACTTTATTACGCATTGTATATGAAATAAAATCAAGGAATGTAAAGTAAAATTTTGAATAATGTTTTAGTTAAATGGTACAGTGTATGCAGGTAATATTCTGTCAGAAATGTTTAAGATATTGTTACTAGGCAAGAGAATAAGCATATGAAAATAAATTTCAAAAAGTATCTTTGGTGTGGAAACTATATAGTTTATTTCTTGATTGAATGTCAGCTAGGAAATTGAGATGTTAACTAGGCTGTGTCTCTAGGAATGTAATTTGACAGAAATGCGTAAGTATTTGCAGCATATCTTTTATATGGTCACGTGTATGAGCTACTCTCTTCCTTAATGCATAGCATCTTAGTCAGATCAAATATGTCTCATGCAAGTTTTCTGTTGCAGAGTTCAACCATGCTTACACTGTCTTGTGAAGGGGTGAGCCCTTCATTTTTCCAAACACAAAAATGTCGCTGTTGTGGCAGCTCATTCAAATTCTCTTTCACACCATTAGTCCTGAAAGAAAAAAGCACTGAAATTCTAATAGAATTTGAGGACTAGAAGCTCCAGTGACTTCATCTTCCTCATGTGGTCTCACTTTAACTCCAGACTTCTCTATAAATCGGTTCTTTAAAGAAACTTTTCGAACTATAGCATTGCCACAGTTATCAAAAAGAGACACAATTTAGCTTTTAAAACTAGCAAACTTTAGAAAACACATGTTATCCTTACATGTAAGTTTTAGGATTTCATGTTACTGCTCTGACATTCAGTCATTTATCATGAACAGGAATTTACTTATATATGTTTCTGGAGGAAGGTAAGTCCAGGCCCATGACATGCACATCTGATAAAAGGTTTCCTACTGAGTCATAATGCTGCAGAAGGGCAAAAGGTAGAGAAAGAAAGAGGGAGAGAAAGGGGCAGCTCTTCAAACAATAGTATTAAAAACCATGATCACAATCGCTTCCCACACCTTCCCTTTTTCCTGTCTTCTGTCCCCACTCTACTTAATCCCTTCTTTCCAACTTCATTGTCTTTTTGTTGTTTTTATTTCATTCAATAGTTTTCAATGTGTTGGTAAAGATGAGAAACTAAGAAGAGAACTGTTCTAGGAAGTCAAATATTCTTTTAGTATAAATATTTTTAGGAGTGTTAATAGTAGTAAAAAAAAATAAAATTCTACTTCCAGAATGAAAAAAAAAAATGCTAGCAAACTTTGGGGATGAAGAGAGGCTTGGTAGTTAAGGCACTTACCAGCAAAGCCAAAGGACCCAGGTCTGATTCCCAGTAGCCATGTAAAGCCAGATACACAAGGTGGCTCATGGGTCTGAAGTTCAGATTGCATGCATCTAGACGTTGTTTGTAGTAGCCAAGAGGCCCTGGTTCATGCATTCGCCTCTCTCACTCTCTCTATCTGCCTGTGCCCCCATCTCTCTCAAATAACTAAATAAATAATATATTTTTAAAAAGAAAAAAAAATGCTTGTTTAAAATACTAGCAAACATAAATTTAGTTGGAGGGCTCAAGAGAATGCTCATTGGTTAAATGTACTTGTTTGCGAAGCCTGCCATCCTGGGTTCAATTCCTCAGTATTCACATAAAGCCAGGTTCATGTGTATGGCGTTCATTTGAAACAACAAGAGATCCTGGTGCATGAATATTCAATCTTGTTCACTTTTTCTCACTCTTTCTCTCTTCTCACACTCTCTTCTTGAAAGGAAGAAATAATATATTTAAAGTAAAATTAACTGTATACTCTTACATTTATTTTACACATACTACTCATTCATGCAATATTTATATAGAAGAGGTATGTGTATTTCCAAGAAAAAATAAGTGTATAGATCATATAGATGGAGATGTTTCAGAAATATTTTATTATTTCATTTTTTTTTTTTTTTTTTTTGGAGAGAGACACAGAGAGAGACAGACAGAGAGGGAGAGGGAGACAGATAGAGATGGGCGCACCAGCAGCCTCTCAGCTGCTGCGAACAAAATCAGATGCATGCACCTCCTTGTGGTCAAGTGCAGCACTGCACCCTTGCATCACTTTGCATCTGGCAAAATGTGGGACCTGGAGATTGGAACAGGGGTTCTTAGGCTTAGCAAGCAGGTGCCTCAACCACTAAGCCATCTCTCCAGCCAGTTAATACATATTTTATGTAAAGCAGTGCTGATAAAATATCTGAATTCTCGGTATGAGAAACACTTGTTGAAAACATTTAACCACTATTTCTGCCAATCTCAACAAATGACACTTAGGAGAAAAAATACTGCAAAATTAAAAGGAAGGTCATTGGATTAAAAGTATTCATGCTCATGAAATATGAAATGATGTGCAAGTAAGAATTATACATAGGTCAACCAACAGTTGTGATGCATTAGGAAACAGTTGATGGTTTAAAATGTGTCAGACATTCTAGAACAAAGCTTCCTTTCACCCATGTACTGATCTCTTCAGGGTAGTAGATCCAAAATAAAGACACAGATACTAGCAAAGTGGATATTGATGGACAAATAAAGAAATATTGGGAAGACATACAAAAATGGCAACACACTAAAGTATAAAAAATTTGGTGTAGTGCATTAAGCAGATAATAAACCACCAACTTTTTAATTAAAAAATAGGTTTGTGTCAAATTTTAATTTTGGGAGATTACCATATTAAAACAGTGGGAGCAATTTTTATGACCCAATTGACAAAATAATTTTGCAATACTCTTTGTAAGACAGAAACCAGAGATTCAGCATGATTTAAAATATTCCTAACTGATTAAGTATCCATTCTCTTATTTAAATTTATTTGTCTACTAATCAGTCCTAAGGGGACAAGTGACATGTATGGCATGTGACCAAGCTGATTCCATGTCTCAGGACCTCAGAGATAACAAAACATTTTACTGTCTACATATTTGTGACTTAAACTCATAGAATTTGAAGCATAAGGGTGTTTTTACTATATTATTCCACATTTAATGCTAGATTTCCTACTTAATCTCAAGACCTCTGGCTGCTTTACAAATAAACAGCAATAATCCATAATTTTTTTTTTTTTGTGAGGACCTTTAAGCTAGAAGGTTATATTACAACACATTATTATTATTACTTTAGATTTTTTTTAGACAATGTGTCAATGTAGCCTAGGAAAGATTGAAAAACTCACTTTGTGCCTGCGACTTGGTAGGTGTGTTAATAGTTTATGTTAGTCTTGACCTCTCTGCAACCAGTAGAAGAGGGAGCGGGAAGATTTTAAGAGTCACAGGTTGGGAAGGAATTTCCTGAGGAATTGCGCCCCTAACAAAGACTGACTGCTACATGTATAACCCCATGGTGAATACCCTTAACCACACTGAGGGCCCCTAATGAAATGGGGGTGGCAAAGAGGGGATGTAACAGGACAACATGAAGGTAATATGAGCTACACTCTATTTGTCCATACAGAACAGTACCTACTTTTTAAAAAAGAAGCAATTTTCCTAAAAAAAGGGGGGAGGGGATTTTATGTATCTAGAGTGATTTTGTAATCAGTAAGGCCCTGGAGTACTGGGGATACACCCCAGCATGTGCAATCACACCGGGTTTATAACACATTATTGTAAATGAGCCCTTTGGAAAGTAAATATTCCCCAATAAAAATAACTGTATTTATGTTTTACAAGCATTGCTGGTCTTTCCTTTGGTGAGCCTCCTGCTTTTCCAAGAGCATACATTCAATGTTCTAGCGTGAGTATTTATATCTTCTGAACATTTCAAATTATTAATAACACAATGTCGGCATACTTCCAAATTATTCTACCTGCCAAACATTATTTACGTGAACCAAAGTGACATCTCCTTCCTATCTTCCTCCCTTTAAAGCTATGTCTCTGTTGGGTGTCTATGACACAGAAATGTACTAAATGTGTTATAAACATTTCCATTATTTTTTATATTCGTGATTTCTATAAATACATTTTTTTAAAAAATTCAATACATTTTATATGTATTTATTTATTTATTTACAAGCAGAGAGATACAGAGAGGGGAGAGTATGGTCATGGCAGGGTCTCTGCAAACAAACTTTCCATGCATGCGGTGCTCGATGCATCTTGCTTACATAGGTGCTGGGGATCCGAACCTGTGTGGTTAGGCTTTTTAGACAATCACTTTAACCATTGCGGAATCTCTTCAGCCCCATAAAGACAATTTTATAGGCATCTTTTAAATGCTATCCCTTCTTCAGTTCCAAGATTTTTTAAAATCTGATGTTAGATTGTAGTGAGTTTATAAATGTTTCCCCACATTCCCCCCCCACATTTTTTCCCTCATGACCCTATATTGCTTTCACTTGAAGAAATGGCATGTGGAACCTCCTTATTGTGCAGTGATGAGAAAATGACTATTTAACTTTTAGTTTTCAAAACTTATATGCTTTTTGAAAAGCTAATGATATTCTCAGTTAAGTGTCATAGAAATGCAATGATATAGTGTGCACTAGCTATATTATATAAATGTTGTTCTTTCATTTTTCTGATGTGCAACCTACTCTATGATAACTTGGTAGGCAGAAGCTATGGCCAAGATTGAAATCCTCCCAACGCCAGTGAGGGGCGCTCTATACCTTCAGGTCAGCACTCTTCACTGTGTTGAGACGCCTCTCCCACCTGGGATGTGCCAGGTGGCTATTATTTCTCGGCCAGAGCCATCCTGTTTGAGGATGAACACCTGGCCAGTGAAATCTATTTACAAGGGCCAGCTGGGCCTTCGTTTCTGCCACCAGACCCATTACGGCAATGTTATCGGGAGGATTCTGGTGAAAATGATCTAACAATTACATAGTTACATAACCTGTGAATATATTAAAAGTCCTAGAATTTCCAGCCTTGAATGAGTGAGCTTACAGTGGGAGAATTGCAACTCATAAACACGTTAAAAGAAATCACATAGGGATATACCTACACATCTATCAAAATGGCTAAAATAATAGCCAATGCTGTGGGGAAGCTGCTGTATTCAGGTAATTATAGTGGGTTATCATGTGCCAAAGGCATTCTGAAAAAGAAGTTGGGCAGCTTCTTCCCAGTAAACATTATGTCCAAGCAACTGCACACCTGGGCTTCATCCCAGAGAAGTGGAAACTCCTGTTCATGTATATATCTGATATGAAGGTTCATAGTGGTTGTATGCATAAAACTCAACCTGGAAACGATGCAGAAATACTGCCGAGTTGTCCCTACCATATGGATTACTACCCATCAGTAAAAAGGAATGGGAGGCAGGAATGATGGCTGATAGATACATGCCATCCTGGAATCGGGATGCTAAAACAGGAGGATTGTCATGAGTAGGGAGCCATTCTGATCTTTATATATTAAGTACCAGGCAAGCTTGGGCTATTATGAACTGGGATTCTTTATCCCCTACCTGCCCAATGAAAGGGATGGCATATAATATTTCGCATGGAGTCGGAAAAAAATTTTGTTGAATGAAACTAAATAAAAGCCAGTCTGTAAAAGGTGCCTACTATACAACTCTATTTATGCTACATTCTTTTTTTTTTTTTTTTTTTTGGTTTTTCGAGGTAGGGTCTCACTCTGGCCCAGGCTGACCTGGAATTAACTATGTAATCTCAGGGTGGCCTCGAACTCTCGGCGATCCTCCTACCTCTGCCTCCCGAGTGCTGGGATTAAAGGCGTGCGCCATCACGCCCGGCTTATGCTACATTCTTTAAGTAGAAGATTATAGAGATGGAAATCAGGCTAGTGGTATCCAGGAGTTTGAGAGATGTCAGATGGCCATAAGTTTGTTTGGTGTTTTTATAAAGGGACATTAAAAAAAGATTCTGTTGAGGGGCAGGAGAGATGGTTTAGCAGTTAAGGCATTTGCCTGCAAAGCCAAAGGATCCTGGTTCAATTCTCCAGGACCCACGTAAGCAAGATGCACAAGGGGGCACATGCAACTGGAGTTTGTTTGCAGTGGCTGGAGGCCCTGGCATGCCCATTCTCTCTCTCTCTTTCTCTCTCTCTCTCTCTGCCTCTTTCTCTGTCTGTTATTCTCAAATAAATAAATAAGACTTAAAAAAAAAAAAAGAGGATTCTGTTGAGACTGAACTGCTGTACCTTCTGGCTGTAGTGGTGAGCAGACATGCTGACATGTGTGATTATATTGCATAGACCCAGACTCCTGAATGCATGCATAAATGAGCACAGTTAGATTATAAGTATATGAATAAGGCCAGTGAGTTTATGTAAGACATTATCCTGGGTTACTGTTTTGCTATTGTCTCACAGGTTGATAGTTCTAGAGGCAGACACTGGGGAAATGGGAATTCAAGGCCTCCCTGTACTATTTCTCCAAGTATATGGGACCCTACCATGATCCCACAGTAGATAGTATAGTTAAAAGTAATTACACATTAGTTATACACACATACATATATATGTGTGTGTATGTGTCAGAACTAGTAGCAGTAGTAGTAGTTAGTTTGAATGTATGTCCTCCCAAAAGACTCAGCCTTTTTTTTTTTTTTTTATTTTTTGTGGAGAGAGACACACAGTGAGAGACAGAGAGAGGGAGAGGAAGACGGAGATGGGCGCCCCAGCAGCTGTGAACGAAATCCAGATGTGTGTGCCCCCTTGTGGTCAAGTCCAGCATTGCGCCCTTGCCTCACTTTGCATCTGGCTAAACGTGGAACCTGGAGACTGGAACCCCTGGAGATTGGAACCAGTGTTATTAGGCTTAGCAGGCAGGCGCTTTAACCGCTAAGCCATCTCTCCAGCCCGCAGGTATTTTTTTTTTTAAAGCTTACCTCTAGCAGATCGGAATTCTGTCCTAAAGGTATGGAGAGTGAGTGCTTGAGCTCAGCCTGGGGTACCCTGCTCTTTGCTGCCTGAATGGGATTGGATCTGAACTCCAAAGGAAGGTATGCAGAGTGAGCTCTGCGGTTCCTGCTGTTGCAGCGTCCTGCATGCGTGTTTGTGGTTATGTCTTTCCGCTTGTGTCCGTGAAAAGGGGGACAGCCTCGTTTGACATTATGGAACTTCTCCTGGATAGATAAGCTTCAAATAAATCCCTTCTTCCCACAAACTGTGTCAGTTAGAAAGTTCCCAACAATGTGAAGCTGTCTATAAATATCTATTAAATATTTTTAAGTTACATATGCATGTAATTTAATAAATATAATTCAAATTTTTATTTTGTCTGAAAGTCCTTAAGCAGCTTCTTTCACATTACACAAATTACCTGCCATGACCCAACATCTGGCTTTGCATGGTGACTGGCAATTGAACCTGGGCCGGAAGGCTTTACAACAAAGCACCTTAAACCACTGAACAATCCCCTGTGCCCTCTCAGTATTATTTGTTTTTGTTCATTGCTTAAGTTGAAAGAGCAGCTGAGCCCTATGTCTCCATTTATGCCTTCCTATCAGTTTCCCTGAAGAGAAAATCTGCCTAGTGGAGATGCCTAACCTTTTGCCTCTGTGACATGACATCATCCTATACACATGTGTTGAGACACATGCGAAGCTATCATGGGACACATGGACATGTGAAATAAAGGTTGGAAAAGCCAAGAACATCTGAAGGTAAGACCCCACACTCTTAGCAACAAAGGGATGAAAGTGTTAAGGGGAGCTCATGCAAGACAAAGAAATCCTTAGGGTTCTGTGTTAGGAACACCTGCTCTGTAGGTCTCTAGAAAAGAGGAGACTGATTAGACACATCTACTAAGTTTGATTGACCTTAAAATATTGTGCTTAGAAAACAGGAACCACTTTTTCTTCTTTAAACTATCTTCATATAGTGCCAAAAGCAGACATCAAAATTATTCCTTTGAAATTGTGCATTTCCCCACACTCTTTTTTTTTTTTTTTTTTGGAGAGAGACAGAGAGAGAAGGAGAGGTAGAGAGAGAGAGAGAGAGAGAGAGAGAGAATAGGCACGCCAGCAGCCTCTCAGCTGCTGTGAACAAACTCCAGATGTGTGTGCCCCCTTGTGGGCAAGTGCAGCATTGTGCCCTTGCATCACTTTGAATCTGGCTAAACGTGGGACCTGGAGATTGGAACCAGTGTTCTTAGGCTTAGTGGGCAGGCAACTTAACCGCTAGGCCATCTCTCCAGGCCTCTCCACATTCTTTATGAGCTTTTTTTCCTAAAGCATTATCTTCCAAAATAATTTTGTTATGTTTTTAGTAAAAATAAAAAACTACCTATTATTCAGCATATATTAGGCACATATCTTTATTTTTACACTAGCATAATGTGTTTTACCAGCTTTTGGACTCATGATTTCTGAGTTGAATTTCTCTTACTCTTTCTTCATTAATATGAATAAGGTAATGGATACACACACACACACACTCACACACACACTATTTTTCTTTTGTTGTTTTGGCCAACAGAATCTAATTCTTGCACATGCACTTAGTAAAATTGATAGGAGACAGAGATTAACTAGGCAGTCAGGGTAACAGAACCCCAAAAGTGAATGGATTTATTCCTTGACTAAAAGCAGGAAATGTCACTAAGCTTGCAGAATCCTGGATGTTACACCCTCCGGGAAAGACTTCTAGATTAAGTTTGCACCCTTCCTAGAAGACAGAAACTCTGATCCTTACCTAAGCTTACTGGCAAAGCTGTAAATTTTTTTTTTTTTTTCCATAGTAACCTGCCAATATGGTCTTACTCTCATAGTCACTCCCAATTTAAAAAAACAAAAAAACAAAAAAAAAACTTGGATCTGAATCTAGAGGTGGGCCTTCTCAAACCCTTCTCAAACCCTCTCTTGCCTCTCTAGGCAAGAGCTCCACCTTCCTTCCTTCTCTTATGTTCAACACTCTTCCTCCTCCTAATGCTTTAAGCTCTAATAAAATCTCTCGGAACCTTATCCTCTGGTCTGTGGAATTCATTCTTCAAATTAATAGCATAAAGACCCGGGAATACCCTCAAATTATTGGTGCATTGGTGTACAAGGAACCCAAATTTCCTATATCAAAAACATGAAGAAACTTTTTAAAACTGTCTTTACAAGCTACATGTGCTAGTTAGTGCCTGTGTAGAATCTCGAGTGCTTGGCATGGAGAATAACTCAGAATGATTGTGTGAGCTCTAGCATAGCCTGGCTTGCCTGTTGTGCTTGAGGTTACCCAGGCTCTGTAGCAAGCCCCTGTCTCTGCAAACAAACAAAAAAATAGCTAAAATGACAGCTAATTTGCTGCAGTTATATTAGGTGTCATGTAATGCGTGAGGTGCTTCCTGTAAACATTTATTCCATTACTGCCACATTCAGAATTGAATACAATAATTAACGTTACCCATAAAAATATGTTTTCAAACTCTATAACTAAGAATACATGTTTCTACTCCCTTTTCAAATCTATAAGTTCATAGAATTCGTCATCAGAAGCTGTAAGCTCAAACCTAGTGTGTTCTCTAAGCAAGCACATACAAGAGTGATGTTCAATTTCATACCTGAAATGTTCTGTATTGAGGTAATGAACTGAGACACGTGAGACAACAGCTAATATGTCTGTCTGTGCCCCAGCCCAATCGTACAGCTCAATATTTATGCTGATGAGAACTTTAAGGCTGAGAAAGCAGTGAGCAACATAGTTCAGCATTGTTCACCACTGCAGTTCGGTTGCTTTTGTCTCCAACTCATCATACATCTTTAAAGGAACCATGGATTTTCTCAATGTGTTGGGTTAGAGGGAGATCTCTGTCAAATTGTTCTCCCAGGGCTAAACACTGGAGTTTGCTCTGTCTCCTGATGGCCTATGGGATAGCATCTAAATTCTCTGTAAATCAATGTAGTTTGACTTCCTAAAACAAAAATATCAACAAAGGGCTAAAGATTTGTCCTAGTGGTTAAAACACTTGCCTATGAAGCTTAAGGACCCAGGTTCGATTCTTCAATACCCACATGTGGCCAGATGCACCAGGTGACACATGTGTCTGGAGTTTGTTTGCAGTGGCTAAAGGCCCCTGATGCATCCATTCTTTCTCTCTCTCTCTCAAAATAACTAATCAAAATATAATATTTAAAAAATTAAAGAACTAGTCTAAACTGGGTGTGGTGGCCCATAGCTGTCATATTAGCACTTAGGAGGCAGTAGCAGAATAGTGATGAGTTTGAGGCCAGCTTGGGCTACTCCATTATATCTGTCTTAAAGGCCAAAACAAAACAAAGGAGGAGGAAGGAGAAAGTGATTATTTTCTATTTATATATTAAATGCTCATTTAAGGCTGAATGAGATTTTAATAAACACTAAGATTAAACATTCACTGTAGAAAAATCTGTCCTGAAATTCACACATTTCTTGTTTGCTAGATGATTCAATTTAGGGTCGTTTTATCCACATATATTTTAAGTTTCATCAATAAGTTAAAATATAAGAGGTTACTGACTTGGTAAAAAGAGAAAAAAAGATGTCAAATCACGCTCTAAGTCAAAGAAAATTACAACAAACTCAGGTAACTCTTTTCAAATTTCGTTTTTGTTTCAGTACTTGTTTAAGATATGGACTTGGCATATATGTAGCTGGACAGGAATTCAGATGCTTACCAATGTAACAAGAGCAGGCTGTGCCAGGATCATGTGAAAAGCAAAGTCATATTCATGAGACATGTCTGTATGTTGTAATGACCTTCTCCATGCTGGAACTAAATATTTGACCAAAACGGTTGATAGGAGAAAGGTTGTTTGCTTTGGCTTACAGTTTTGGGAATAAGTTCTAAGATGCAGTGGAAAGGATGGCATGACCAGAGGCAGGATGTAGCCTCTGTCCTGGACAGAGGAACACTGCAGCATGAGCAAGCCACACTCTGTCAAGGGGAAACTGGCT
The DNA here is from genome assembly GCA_004027895.1 of Orientallactaga bullata. Taxonomy (NCBI): domain Eukaryota; kingdom Metazoa; phylum Chordata; class Mammalia; order Rodentia; family Dipodidae; genus Orientallactaga; species Orientallactaga bullata. The sequence goes on along the minus strand of PVKW010001606.1, from coordinate 105,711 downwards.
GTAACACCCTAAGAAGCAGAAACACACCTGCTTCAGCATGGCTCTGATTCCCAAATTGCTACCAAATGGAAACCAAGCATTCAGAACACAGGAGCTTATGGTAGAGTGGTGGGGGGACATCTAATTCAATCCACTACATTGTAATTCATCAGGAATAGGGCATTGTCACTGCAGATGACAGGGTACATCAATATCAGAGGTGTGTGGTTTGTGGCCCTGTGCTGTTTGAATTTTGACCAGAAGTCTAATAAAGTTATTCTTATATAAATGTCCTTACTTCTAAGACGCCCTTTGGATGCACTTCCAGTGCTTTCTTGCTTCTGGCATTCACAACCTTTGACAAGCTGGTAGAATGTTCTTCTACAGTTGGAGCTTTTGGTGCAGCCCAAAGCTAATAAATGCAGAGGTTGTATTCTATGGTGGCTGAGGTATGAACAAATGTATGGGGTGTTCATAATCTTGCTGGTTTATCTATCTGCCTCCAACTGAGCTCAAATCTTTAATAAATTCATTGTAGTATGAAACCAGAGCTTTCCAGCTTCTTTTATTCATTAATTTACTTATTTGTGCTGTTTGCTTTGAATAAGAGAAAGGCTGATTTTGTAATTACAGTCTCCTTCAATAATCAAGGTATGGAACAATTAACCTCATGAAAATCATTTCTTTCTCTATTTTTAGTCAATTTCCTCTCACCCTACATCTAGGAAAGCATGGATTGATATTTGATTGTGTTTTTCATATATATTGTACCTAATGCAATTTTGTTGCCACTGTTTTTAGTATTTTTATATTTATTTATTTGAGAGAGAGAAAGAGGGAGCAAGAGACATGTATAGAGAGAGGGAATGAGCACTCCAGGGTTTCAGCCACTGCAAATAAACTCCAGACACATGCGCCATCTTGTGCATCTGGTGTATGTGGGTACTGGGGAATCAAACCTGGATCCTTAGGCTTTGCAGGCAAGCACCTTAACCGCTAAGCCATCTCCCCAGCCCTGTTGTTGCTATTTTTAAGGTATGTTCTTTCTATTCACTGTTGGTTGATCTAATACTCACTATGTACCACAGGCTATTCTTAATTTCATGGCAATCCTCTGAATTCAGCCTCGATAGTGTTGGAATTAGAAACATATACAACTCCATGCCTGGATATATTTCATTTCCTGTTTGCTCTTTTCCATTAGCATATTATTTTTTATTAATTATGAATTTTACTGTCTGAATATATATCTCATGTTGGTCTATTCCCATCACTTTAACTCTTCTGTGCTGTTGCCACTTTCTCCATTCCACTGATGACCCTTCTACCTGGAGTTATCAATATTCACTGTGGGGTCATAAATGCATCAGTCAGTCTTTTGGGGCAGAGACATTGCCTTAGAATACTCCTTCCTTCCCTTTGCCTCTTACACTCTTTCCATCCTCACTTTGAAATGTCCTCTGAAACTTGACAGGTTTGTCATGGCTCTCTGTTAGTGTTGAGGTCTATGCAATCTCTGGGTTTCTGCTCTGATAAGTTTTGAGTATCCTCCGGGTGTATTGCCATATTGCTGGAGCTGGTTGTCAGGCCAGCAGTGAGATCAGCACTCATGTTTAAATGGCCATTTCCTATGTAATATTTCCTATGCCAATGTTTCATTCAGCTGTATTTGTGAATGATTCTCATAGGGTTTCAAAGCCCCAGTTTTTTTTTTTTTTTTCTTTTTTTAAATACATTGAAAAGTTGTTGGACATTTTGGGTTCTTTGCAATGTTTGTCAATTAAAAACAATGTTGTTGGCCCTGAGTTGCTTAGACAGATGTTGGTCATTTCCCCCCAGGCACTTATGAACCTGAAAATAAAAGAGATGTTCCTGGGGGCAAGGGTAAGGGAACAAGGGGGAGTGGACAACATGAGGAGAGTGGGGGACAAGAACCAACAAAATCAATGCATGTATAAAAATGACATCATTAAACCTACTACTTTAATGTTAATTTAAAAATGAACAGACTTTATTTTAAAATTAGGTTGTCACTTTCTTTGGAAGAATATGATATTAGTATTGATTGATATTGAAATTAGTCTATGAATCAATCTATTTGGCAAAGTCCATATCTCAAATATGACATATTTGTAATCAATCTTTAATTATCTTTCTGAATATTTGACCAATTCAAGAGCAAGAATTACAAATGTATTTTTAAATATAATCCTAACTATATATAGAAATGTTCATATTATTGAATATAATATTTACATTTTTTTCAGTAAGTGGTTAATTTTATGAAAACCTAAATCCTCATCTATTGAGTTGATGGTATGCTTTGTCACATTACCTAACATTTTCTAGTTGCCTGAATGTGTTCACTTGTCTTCTTTTTTTTTCCCTGAAAGATTGAATTATAACATTTATATGATGGATCTATGAAACAATCTGTATAATTCCCAATGAAGACATGGTTCTTTGGGAAGTTTGAAAGAACCAGTTCAACTTCTTCAGTTTATAAGGCTCTATTAATACCTGCTCTCCTATAGCAACACACATTACATAGCTAGTTCCTTTCAAGAAATTCTTCCATTTCAACAAAGTTCCCAATTCACTGGCATGATTGTGTTTTAAATATCTATAAATGTCCTAGTTAAGCCTGTGTCATATCTCTGGCCATGACTTGTTTCACACCAGGGCCTTCAACCCCTGTAAATGAACTCCAGATGCATGCACCACCTTGTCTATCGGGCTTAACTGAGTCCTGGGGAATCAAAACTGGGTTTTTTTTGGGTTTGCAGACAAACACCTTAGCTGCTAAACCATCTAGTACGCCCATGAGATTTACTTATTTATTTATTGTTTGTTTTTCATGATAAAGTCTCACTCTAGCCCAGGGTGACCTAGAATTCACCATGTAGTCTCCACCTACCTCTGCCTCCAAGTACTGGGATTAAATGCATGTACCACCACCAACTGGCTGAGTTATTTTAAATTGAATTTGAAGTACCTAAAATAAAGAGTTTACCTGTGATATTTTCAAACATATATATTTTTGTATTTTTCTCATATTCACATCCCCACTCCATTGATTTCATTCATAGTATATCTCTTCTGTTATTTGAATTTATGTTCCTGTCTTTTCTTAGTATCTTAAAGTACAAACTTGAAACATTCATCTATAGACTTTTTTTCTTATTTTAATAAAAATTTGGATGTTGTTTATTTTTCTCCAAGCAATACTTTTAACATTGCCCAATGATTTATGATAGATTTGAAGTGAATATATAATTCTATGTTCTCTATGTTGCTTTGTTTTTGTTTTCTTTTACTGTCTCTCATTACGTTAAAGATAATTTAAAACTTTCCTTAGCTTCTGTTCTTTAGGCAACAAAGTCAAACATTACTGGGAATTTTCATACTTATTCCACTTGGCTATATCCAATATTCTATTGAGAATGTTTTTTCGTTATATTTGAAGAAAAGTGTAATTAAAATCATTTTATATTCTACTTTCCTCTCCAGTATTCCAATTAAGTGGCTATCTCAATACTTTATATTGCTTGTAATAATTTTGTGTTTCCTAGATGCATGATGTTTTTTCATGCATATTTTTGGTTCTAGGAATTGTTCCTGTTTTGTAATTCCATTTGCTTAAGTGAACTCAATAAATCTATACATTCTCTCTCAACTATCTTTTAATCCTTAGGTAAGTGCCACACTGTCTTGATTACTGTCCTCGTTAGTTATGTAAGATATGTCTCATTTTGGTCAACTGCAGCTCTAGGCATGGGCTTCTCCAGCTATTTGGCAGGCAGACGTCCCCTGGATCAAACAAAGCTTGGCAATGTCCATCGGTGCTAGGATGGGCAACATGAACACTGTCTAGCAATTACTACAGGTATGTACCTTAAAAGGTAACTATACCTCTAACCACAAAAGTTCGAAGAAACTAGGCACCCCTTGACGATGCTCCCTTCCCCATTGTTAAATGGCCAAAGTGTTCAGTTTAAATTACTGCAAGGAGATTTGAAAAAGCATGTATGTGTTGTGGGATTGACTCAGTGGATAAAGCACTTGCCATACAACTCTGAGTGCCAGCATTCATGGCCCAAACCCAGTACAAACATAGAAGGCTTCTGTAATCCCTATGATGAGAATGAAGGTGGAGACAGAGGGAGTAGCAAGCAACAATGAAAAACTCTGCCTCCATTGAAGTAGAAAGGTGAGGACAAACTTGAAAGTTCCTCCACAAGGTTTCATACCAAAAACTTGCACTCACACACACCAACACACACACACACACACACACACACACACACAACACACACCAAATAAAGAATTAATGAAACCGGTAGAACGTTAACACTATGCTTTTATATTTCCCTCCTTTTTCTTTCTGGGCACCAGAAATTAAAGACTTGGACATTTGAAAGACACAACATATATAGTGAAAATCAGACATCATCTCTGTGCCTGCTAAGAGACAATTCCAAGCTCAGAAAAGATGTTGAATCATTAATATATATTTTTAAATTTTGAAATTTAATATGAAAATGAAAATTTGAAAATTTTGAAGATTAGTACAAATTGCTGTACTTTGTTATTCTCAGTAATTTGTAATATTTAAAATGTGTAAGTGTTAATATGTGAATATTATTTACCCAGTGTTGTATATTTTTCTTATTGTTGTTCAAAACACCTTCATTTGTTTGGAAAAAAAAAAACAAAAAAAAACACTTTCAGAGTCTCAGGAAGAGAAATTGAGAAGCTCAGTGAAATCACTTGTTTGGACATGACCATTGAACCCATCAAACCTTTCCTCTGCAGAGACTCTTTCACAAAATGACCATGACATTGCCAAGAAGGTGTGATCAGCAAGCAACCATCACCGGTCAGAGTGTGAATCATCACTAGCATGGTTGGTCAGGGGAAGGATGTCCACTGTTCACAGTAGACTTGAGCTTCACATATAACCTTGAGGGAAGAGCACACGGTGGAGTGGAATTTTTGTTGATTTTAGAGAATTGTAGAATTGTCATGATTCTGTCAGTGCATTCAGGGACCTGTTTTCTGCACAACAGAAATCCCATTTACTTTCTCTTCAGAAGCATTTATTTAACACGAAGCAATCATGGTACTTCTGTTTCGAGGTCTTTCTCAAGAGTATATCCAATATTGATATATTTAGTCACAGGATAAAGGCAAGTAAAAGTGGCTTAAATCAAAAGTACATACACACAAATAGTTCCCACGTTTCAATTGTTTTTGTTGTTCTGTGTTTTGTCTAAAATTTTAATCTCTCACCATTGTGTTTCAAACTCTCTCAAGGGGATAGACCCAGCTGGAAACATGCTTAGCACATAAATGTAATACAGACTTGGAAAGGTCAGGTAAACACTTTCCCCAACATTTTAACATAAGAAAACACCACTTCTTTTAAAGATATAAATTAAGGTTTTAACAGGTCTATCTAGAGATAATTACATTGTAAGTGTGCATAGTATTTAAAAATGAATGATTTGTGTCTCTATTTCAAATCAATTTAAAAATATTCCATTAATTGAGAAAAATACATTAAAATAGTGGAAGAATAGTAGGGAAATAGAGGGGACCCAATGGAGACTGATAAGGTAGAAGGCACAAAAGAGGGTGGTAGAAAGACATTATAAAATATTTTTAAGTTTTTTTTTTATTTTAAAAGTTAAAAGTATTTTATGTCAACTGAATGAAAAACTGAATATAAGTCAATATTTTAGATACTGAGAAACTGGTAGTTTAATTTTTTAACATTAACAAAGTTAAAGAGATTGTTATTTAAATTAAACTGATTTATGGGATTCTGTTTACCTGTAAAATGTAAAATTTTCAGTCCTTTAAGACTCCATTCTTATCTGGCCTGCACACAGCACCTCTATTCCTTTTGACCTCTATTTCCCTCTACATGACCTGCCATTCTTCTTTGTCTAATAACAAAAAAAAAAAAAAAAAAAAAAAAAAATCCTTATTCATTGGTTATTAGCACTTTAAATTTGTTTAAATTTTATATATTTTATATTTATTTATATATTTGAGAGAGAGAGAGAGAGAGAGAGAGAGAGGCAGATAGAAAGAGAAAATGGGCATGCCAGAGCCTGTAGCCACTGCAAACAAACTCCAGACGGATGCACCCCCTTGTGTATGTGTCTTGTGTGGGTCTTGGGGAATTGAACCAGGGTCCTTAGGCTTCGCAAACAAATGCCTTAACTGCTAAGCCATTTCCCAAGCCCAAATTTGTTTAAATTTTAAACAGACATTAGTCTATTTGTCAAAGTCATAAGTCACACTGTTTCCATGATATCTGTGCTTACAGACAGTATAAATGTAGAACCTTTACGGTCATTGTTCAAATATTTGTCTGCCCACATCTTCCCTTGGGCATATTAATTAAGCAATTTCAAATCATCTCAGAAGTGAACAGTCATCTTCAGATTTTTGGTGCTTCTTTTTTTTTTTCTCAGTCTATTTACATTCAAAGCTTCCATCACTATATTCTCAAATTCACAGCTCTTTGTACTGTTAATCCACAATAGTATATTTTTATATTGAATATTGCACTTTTGACCTTTGGAAATTTAATTGTGAAATTAATTATTTCTTAATTTCCCTGCTGTATTCCACATGTTCATGGTTTTTCTACATTTCTGTGTATATGGAGGGTCTGCATAATGGATCACTTAATTCACATGCTTATTAATTTTCAAGATCTTTTTCATCTCATTGCTTCACATTTCTTTACATAATGGGTCAAGTTTTCCTGTTCTTCTGTGTTCTGGTATTCTTGACGTGATATCAGTAAAAAATCTCCAGGTTTGGAGATTTTGTTGTGTTCCATACTTTGTTTATTTTTGGGTGCAGTCCTCAGACACTATTCCATAACCTGTGATCCATTTTGACACTTGGTTTTTGTTCTCTATCAAAGCAAATTTTGAACAGCTATATTTTAGGATTAATTTTGTTCCACTGTTAAAGTCCTTAAAATATCTTGTCTGTATCACAGGGCTTTCTATGACAACATTTACATTCTTGTCTACTATGTTTCATTGGTCATTTCCAGATTCCTGTGTATAAGGGGGGAGAGGAGGGAGGAGAGGGGAAGATTTAAGGGACTGGTATTGTATATATGTAAGTAGAAGAAGATTACTGGGGCTTGAAAGGCCTAAGTGAGGTCAGGTGAAAAGATTGAGTATAGGAAAGGTGGTGGCAGGGATAATCAAAATCTAAGAGGGTATGAATAAGTCATATGGAAACCTACTTTTGTGAACAATGACACACCCAGAAGCCATAGATTGTTACTTGAAATTTTTCAGTGCCAGGGATGGGATACTTTCCAGTGAGTTATTGGCCAGGGAGATCCCTGATGCCCCCCAAAACATTACAGACCATTGCCAAGGCTCCTGGTTTCCCACCAGGAATAGATTGTAAGACTCTATTGATGAAGATTCCACATGCTTGGGCTTCAAGGTCACTGAGAAATCTTGCTGGAACTGAGCTGAAAACCTGTCTGTAGAGCAGATGACAGAAAGTTGGAGAAAGCTATGCTCCATGCAACTCCATGGGAGAGAAAGATGTCACCAGTGGAAATAAACAGCAGTGGACACTGCAAGCCTTAAGTTTGGCCAGCCAGGCCAAATGAACCAATGGGTCTAGTAGTGGCATGTCTGAGGGAAAGCAACCACTCTTCACTTGGACTGGAGGCCCACTCCATGGGCGGGAATAGATGCCTGATACTGCAAACCTATGAAGGGGGGATTAATGAGCGCTAGGTTTGTGACACCTGCTGGTGTCTGGCTAAATGTGTATATTATTCTCACCAAACTGCCCAGTAAGCACTTCTTTTCATGTTCATACTCATATAGTAAAGCTACTCTAACTTTTGGTTATAGAAGCTTCACATTTCAGACAGCAGTGACCTCTGCGATGACTCCAACGTCACCATATGGCAGAGAAGAAGTGACAGAGGAGTGCTCAGCACTGAAACATTTCTATCACACCTTCCAAGGCTCAGGGTCCATTGTGTAAGAGGTGGGAGAAAGAATGTAAGAGCTAAAGCAAGGGTAGAACTCCTTACAGCACACTCTTCCAGACACAAAATGCCCTGGATCCCCATGACCTCGCAGTGCCTGACACTATCTACACAAGACCATCATAGTAGGAGGAAAAGATGATGACATCAAAATAAAACAGACTGATTGAGGTGGGGAGAGGATATGATAGTGAATGGAATTGTGAAGGGGAAAGTGAGGGGAGGCAATTACCATGACTTATTGTCTATAATTATGGAAGTTGTCAATAGTAATAATAAAAAAAGAAAAAGGCTGAAAAAAGAATTTGTAGACATTAGGCTGGGTTAAGTTAAGCCCTCAGCTCCAGAAGGGAGCTCACTTCTCTTTGTAATCCCCCAGCATGCTTTTTCCCTCTATGACTCCTTCTCCTGCTTCTTCAATATTTTGGCATACTGATTCTATCTTGTCTTCTGTACTTATTCTCTGTGACTTTGTCTTAGGATGTAGGGGGATTTCTATTTCTATTTGTTCAAAATAAATATAACTCCTATTACTTAATAATTATGAAGAAACACTAATATCTGTTCCATATTTACATTTTACTTAGGACATTTTACTTGACAAAACTCTTAACTCACAATGTTCTTCATTAACCAAAAACAACAGCAAAACTAAATTAATGAAGTGTTGTCTATGGAATAAACCCAGAAAGTAGTGCAGAGACATGAGACTTTTTCTTTATTAATATTTTATTTTTTATTTATTTATTGGAGACAAAGAGACGGAAAGAGAGAAGAAGAGAGACAAAAACTGGGTGTGTAGGGCCTCTAGCCACTGCAAACGACTTCCAGATGCATACACCATCATGTGCTTCTGGCTTATGTGGGATCTGGAGAATTAAACCTGGGGTCTTAGGCTTTGTTAGCACACAACTTAACCACTAAGCCATCCTTCCATCCTGACATGAGAGTTTTAACTCAGACCAACCACAAATTCATTGTGGAGTTAACATTATAAACAGCATGTCTGGACCTCTTGGGCCTACACACTGTAATGGTGTTGACAGCAAGATCAGTTGCTGTGAGTCACCACCCACATCCATTTGATCTGTTCAAGATACACACCTCTCTCACTTTGAAGCATGCGCTCTATCTCCATTTCCTAAAGGCATATGCCACTCATCTGTGTTGTAACTAAAAACACAGTCATTGTATTTATAATTATTTAGAAAAACATTCTGACTCTATAAAACACTAGTGATATTTGTTGTAATAATTTGATTTGTAAGGATGGAGCTAGTTATGTTTCCTATCAAAATGAACATTAAATTCAACAGGATAGTAACAGAAACTTAGTCAATTTGGAATGGAAAGATAATTTGTTAGAGCATCTCTGTCCTTTTGAAATAAATAAATATTTTGTTCATAAAGCGTTTTTGTTTTTGAGAGAGAGGGACAGAGAGAAACAGAGAAAGAGAGAGAGAGGAAGAGGCAGAGAGAAAGAGAATGGGCGCACCAGGGCCAGTTCAACCGCTGTGAATGAACTCCAGGTGTGTGGGCCCCTTTGTGGGCTTGTGGGCAAGTGCGGCTTTGTGCCCTTGCTTCACTTTTGCGTCTGGCTAAACGTGGGACCTGGAGAATCGAACTGGAGTTCTTAGGCTTGGCAGGCAGGCGCCTTAACCACTAAGCCATCTCTCCAGCCCATAAAGCATGTTTTTGAATTATCCTTGCACAGTATATATCCATAAAATTAGGTAACAAACTATGAATTATTGTAGAGAAATTGTGCCACACAATTACATTTTCCTTTTCTATGTTTATTTATTTTGAGAGAAAGGAGAGACAGAAGGAGAGAGAGAAAAAGAGATATACATACTAGGGCATCCTGAAACTGCAAACAAACTCTCCATGGACAACTTTGTGCACTTAACTTTACATAAGTGCTACGAAATATAACCTTGACTATCAGGCTTTGCAAGCAAGTGTCTTTAACCACTGAGCAATCTCTTCAGCCCCTATCATCCACTTTAATTTTACCCCATTTAATCAAATTGCATTTTCTCACAATTTACTTCAATGGATTTGTTTCTTAGCAAATTTTCTATCTATTCTAAACTTTGAAATCATTTGCATTTCTAAAATGTGATATTGTTCCAGTTAACGTTATATTATGATTCTGATGTCTCTGAGTTCCCTTCATTTGATAAACAAAATGTTATAAACTCTAAACTTAAGCTGCCTACTAAATCCCATAGAATACTATGTTACATTTTCTTCTCTGCCATAAATCTGGTGTTTTTATATACCTAGGTAAATTCAAGTGTTACATAGGATGTCTTCTTCTGTTGCTCTTCCACCTGATTTCCATGATATAAAGTCTTCCAGTGATTTGGAAGCTCACCCTTTTTTCAGCTAACCTGACTGACCAGGGAACCCCAAAAGTCCTCCTGTCTCTGCCCTTCTGAGGGTTAGGGTTACAGTCATGTGAAGCCATGCTTCGATTTGAATGTGGGAACAGAGGATCAGACTCAGGACCTTGCGTTTGCACAGCAAATGCTCTTTCCATTGGGCCATCTCCCAATCTCCAAGTGTCTACTTCTTATAAGGAGACCTTCATGATGAAAGAGCAAAGATGGCATGAGCAGGGGTCATCACCTCTGCCACAGCAGGTTGAAACATCAGCCACACTGAGCCCCATTCTGGCAAGGGGGAGCTGGCTATGCCACCCACAAGCCTGCATCCAGCAACACAACTCCTCTGGAAATGCTCCTTCCTCCTCACAAATTACCATCATTGGGGGATCAAGCAGGGAAAACACACGAGTTTATCGAGATTCCTAGCTCAATCCACCACAGTTACATTCTGAAGTATTAGCACTTATCATAAATACCAGGGAACACCCAATTTACTTCCAAATATTCCTGGTCCATAATAATATATTTTCTGTATTTAATGTTCATACATTGGAAGGTTGTTTACATAAACATTTTCTCTTTATCTACAATATAAATACATGCCTAAATTGCCATACATTACAGTTATAGTATTGACATGGCAAGGGTCCACATCGGGTGAGTATGGTCCTTACTCATATTTTTGAAAGGAAAGGTCTTGCTATAGCTCAGAATGATCTGGAATTCATTAAGCAGTCTCAGGCTGGACTTGAATTCACAGCTATTGTCCTACCTCTGCCTCTACAGTGCTGGGATTAAAGGTGTGCACCACCGGCTCATCTATTATCAATTTCTTTTGGTAAGGTGATAGATCTTCTTGTCTACTTGGAAGTATATGCTTATTATAGACTCATTTAGCAAAGTGAATATGCTCGAGCTTTTGTGAGAATAAAAAGGAAATTCATGGGGTAGACAGATGGCTTAGCAGTTAAGGTGCTTGCCTGCAAACACAAAGTACTCAGGTTCAATTCACCAGGACCCACGTAAACCAGATGCACAAGGGGACACACACATCTGGACTTTGTTTGCAGTGGCTGGAGGTCCTGGTGCATCCAGTCTCTCTCTCAAATATATAATAAAAATAAAAATAAAACTTCATAAAAAGGAAAATCAATTCTGCAAATATAGTAGATGTGTGGGATTAGATTAATATATATAACATTAATCTATGTGTATAATACATAATATACAGAGACTATATATAAAATATTCAGATTTATGGTGTAGATATTATGACAATAAGTTTTTTTTTTTTTTTTTTTTTGAATTTTCGAGGTAGGGTCTCGCTCCAGTCTAGGCTGACCTGGAATTCACTCTGTAGTCTCAGGATGGCCTCTAACACACAGTGATCCACCTACCTTTGCCTCCGAAGTGCTGGGATTAAAGGTGTACAACACCATGCTCAGATGATAATAAATTTTACCAGGTAAAGAAAGATAGAAAAATGAAACTAGAAATCAATTTAGGCAAAGTAAAAAAGTTCTTATTAAATCAAGATACAGGACTCAATTTATAAAATAATGGCTTGTGGCTGAATGTATTGGATATTAAAATAATTATCTGAATTTTATTTTAGACCTTGAAGCCATAGGTTCCCAGCTTATAGCACCATATATGTTATTAGTTACATTGTTTTTTATTTTGCATCCTGCCCCCACTTCCAATTATAAAAGATATTTTGATACTAATTTAACTGTATACATTTCTCACAAACACAATATGGTGGTTTATTATCAACTGTTTTCTAGTTTATGACACTTACACAGTCAAATTCATGTCATGCGTCTTTCTTTTGTATAATGAAATTATTTCTCTGTGTTTTAACCTCTACATTATACCTCGTGCTTGCTGGTTAGGGTGCTGTCTGCAAACAAGACCATTTTCTTTGTGAGAGTTTAAATCTTCTCTTGGTCCTAATAGACAGAGAATATGCTCACTGAAGAGAAAAGCCATAGCAGGGATGGAAGAGACAGGAAGTTTTAAAAATAAGAGTAAAAGCCTGACACTCAGCTTGGAACTTTGCACAGATAAAAGTTGACTGCAAGCAAAATGGCATGGATGTGGGGTTAAGGAAACAGTAATAATTTAAAACTTCTTCTTTTAAATCTTTCAATAGTGTCATAAATCTCTCATGTATGTGTTAAACATCAACCAAAGACTCAGAACACTAGAGTACACTGAATAACTGACAAGTGCACATGCCAGTGAATATTTCTGAGACAATTCAACATTGTAGCTTTGAAAATGAAAGACAATCTATTCATCATATAAATAAAAAAGACCTCAAATCATCTTGTCTTTCAAATACCTCTGGGTGTATGTATCTGTCATCTGTCCTGTGTAAACTGTCAATGTTATTTACGCTTATGTAAGAACTATTGCAATTATTTTTGCAGATGGGTGCCACTGGTCCTACCTCCTGCCACCTAATATATCCAGAGACCAGGACAGCAGTTCAGCAGGTGTTTTGTGTGTGTAGGCGTGTTTCTGAATTCTACTGTAACTAGAGTTTTGTGTATCTGTGTTTCTAGATTCTATAGTAAGTAAGGTTTTCCTTTTCCTAAGATTACTTTCTGTTCACTAAGAATCTCTCAGCTAGATACTGCAGCAATATAACAAACTATTTATAGTACTGCATACATCACTTTTTATCAGCCCTTGTTTATCATAGCTACAAAGGCATTTTATAAACATGTTCTAATTTAATCTCATCAATGCCATGAAGGGCTGGTAGCCTGGCTCAGTGGTAGAGTACTTTGGTAGCATGCATAAGGACCTGAGTTCAATCCACAGTACTAAAAAAAAAAAAAAAAAAAAAAAAAAAAAAAAAAAAAAAAAAAAAAAAAAAAAAAAAAAAAGCAGCACATGTAATATGTTCAAGCTTCATTATATTTAAAACTTATGCCAGTGGAAAATTTATATATATATATATATATATATATATATATATATATATATATCTGTTTCATTATCCCAGTACTAGCAGGGGATTATAGGAAAAGATTGTGCTTTTGCCTCCTATCCTTCTCATGAGATAAACCTAAGAGTGTTCTTTATCTTTCAGTGTTAGTGCATCAATCATATGCTTCACATTATGTCCTTTCATTGAATATTGTTTAAATTTTTCACTGCGTAACCTATGATTACCTTCTTAATCATCTCAAACTATTTCAAGACATTTTCCAGTGGAGATAGATATTAGGTAGGAATCATTAGGAATATTAACCATTATTTTCTTTTTATTTTGTTTGCCAAGTCTCCATTTATTCTTCATCACAATGATATTTCTGTTGAACTGAATAAAATAAATAAATAAAAAATAAAAATATATACCATAATCAACTGAATTAATTGTAAAACTTAGAATAAAAGACCCATATGTAGTCCTATTGATATCAGAGACTTACATATAGTTTATCTGAACATGACCTTGATTTTGAGGTTTTTCCATCAAAATATGCTAAAATAATTGCATTTATGATTTTCTTTAACACTTGTACCATGCACATCAACATGATATATATATATCTTCACAGGTAGTCTATTCAGTAGCATAAGTAAACATTTTTAAACAAAATACTAAATGAAAAACTTGAATATGGTCATAAATATAATCCTTCTAAAATCAGATTGGATATATATGACATTTCATCATTGTAGATAAGATTTGTTTGGCTTTATAGGCATAGACATCCAATTATCAATTGCTTTAGTGAAAAAATTAGGCAATTAATTCCTGTACTTACATAATAGTCCACCTTCAAGAACTTACAAACACAAGACTGTTACATGCTCTTGCATTTTAGTAGTGAGAAAATAGAAGGATTACAGTTTTGAAAGTAACCTTGAAGTGAGTTCTCAGTAAATAATGGTGCCTATTGACTTCACTGTTTTCCATATTATGAAGAAAGTTTGACATTAAAAGTTGTCTTTTCACATCATCCTTAATCATGTTTTCTGCATTTAATCCTTCTTTAGCTGTTTATTAATCGAAATGTCACATTTGCATAATGCCACCTCTGAAATCTTCTATACATATTTGTGAATTTTGTTTCTGTTCTGTGTAGAAGTATCTCTTGCTCTCATATCATTTTTCTCCTGACTCCAGTCATCTTTGTGCATACTCTATGCTTTCATGTCTGCATGGGTCTGCATCTATGTATCTATGTATCTCTTATCTATCTCTGGATATTCCCAATTGTACTGCTAAAATTGTTAATTGTTGATTCTGAAAGGTAACAATTTTCCATGTTGTACATGTGGCATATAAAATACGTAATGTATAAATATCACAGAGGATGGGTGTAGCAGACAGCTTCAGGTTTGCTGAGATGAATTTCCAGACCAAACACAGTTATGGAGGAAGGGGTTTATTGAAGCTTATAGATCCAGAGTAAGTTCCATAATGGCAGAAGAAGCTGACCTGACTTCACAGGACCAAACACAGAGAGCAAAAGCCACAAGCAAAAAGCCACACAGCACAGCACACCTCAGGAACTCCAACTAGGCACACTTTGCATATCTTTAGATTGAAATCCTAAACCCACCACTACACCTTGACATCCACCCAGTGTCGTTACCTCTAGCCAGGTGGCTGCAGATACAAACTACAAACTAATAAAAAACTAAATATAATGGGTTTCATCTATTCAAACTATTACAATGGGTTATCAGTTATTCAATTTTATTATTATTATATATATCTCAAAATTATAGAAGATTTGATATTGTAGAAAATTCAAGGCTCAGATATGAAGCATTCATTTTCTGTCTTTTTTTATATGGTCAAATAGGGGGCAAAGATGATTTCACACCTGCTTTGGAGGCAAGACACTTGCTTCATTTAAGCACGCTCCTGCCCCCTTGATATAACACATCACTCTCCGATTCTTGTCTTTTCTGGGCTGAATTTTTTTTGATACATCCATTTTTATTTCTATAACAAGTACATAATAATACAGCAACAGTGTCTTGGACACAGTTAGTTTATGTGAGATACTCACTGAATGACTTCAAATCTGCTTCCATCCGCACAAGTGACAAATGTCAATGCCCGAGAACAGCCACTTGGCCTCTTTATTTGGTATTCACATCCGTGTCTCACATAGTGCTGTCGCTCCCAAGTGATGTTAGTTGAAAGAATAAAAGATGGTTCTCCATGAGCACAATCCTACTTCCAAACAATGCCAAAGGCCCCAGCCCATCCCCACTTTATCTTGAGATAAAATCCCCCGCTCTGCCCTGTACTCTCTCCAGGGAAGGGCAACGACCCCTTCCTAAGGCAAGACATTTCATTGCTGTCTACTTTCTGGTAAGCAAAATGCTCTTCCTCTAATGCTTTTGATTCCTGGGTTGAACTCCAGTGCATTCTAGATGGCCTGCCACTGTTCTATTTGTCTAGTTCTAAGGTTCTAAAATGGCAAGCATCTCCATTCATGTTCTCCATGCATCCTGTCTTATTCCAAGGGACAGCAGCTGTGCCTAGATAAATGAATATGGAGACATAGATTCAACACATCTCATGTGGCAACAAAGTCCATTATTATGTTGTCATAATCCTGCTTAAAAAAATGTTGTGTTGCAGAGATGGCTTAGTTGTTAATGTGCTCACCTGCAAAGCCTAAGGGCCCAGGTTCAGTTCCCCAGTAGACACATAAGCCAGATGCACAAAGTAGCACATGTGTCTGGAGTTTGTTTGCAATGGCTGGAGGCCATAGTGTGCCCATTATCTCTATCTGCCTCTTTCTCTCACCCTCTCTAAATAAATAAATAAATATTTTAAACATTTGGTAATCTTGTGAAACGTATTTTCCTTTGTCTTTGTACTTGTGCAGATAGAATCCAGGGTATAGCACACAATAAGAAAACCAGTAAACTATATCCCAGCTCATATATAAATAAACTATAATAAATGGAAAAGTAAATAAACCCCTTTTTGGGAGCAAAACATATACACATTCATGTGTTATACCATTGTGTATGCACTCAGATGAGAGGTGATCAGTATACTTTTGGGGTCAGGTGTCCTATCGCTGCATGACAAGGTCCCTGATACTTTTGTTGGGTTCACAATCAAGGAGTAGTTATGCTGTGAAAAGGGAAAAAGGGGATGTGATTACTGAAAGAACAGGGCTGTAGGCCTCATGATCTGACTTCATAGCAATGTGGCTCAAGCTTTGACAGGTTCCTCAAAGCCTTCAAGGTTGAAGGAGTGTCAATGCAGTTCTGTGCTTTGACGTGTGCTCACACAGGAAGGAAGCTTTTCTGGGTCCATGCTGTGATAAAGGAAGATGAACTCATTTGGGATTATTCACTTCTTCATCACAACCCTCGGTTCAGAGGGTAGTTTGTGCATGCTGTGTGTGTGGTCTTGGCGTGGCTTTCTCCCTTGGGGAAAGAATGAGGAATGATGCAAATCTGGGAATCAAGGATAATCTACAAGTAAAAGCCCTCTGAAGCTATGTCAACCACATAGTTTGTGTAGGTGTCAAGTCTGTTTCAACTTCTCTGGATTGCATTGTGCCTTTTAGTTTGTGTCTTACAGCATTAGAATTGTATGGGAGTCTCAAAAAGGTGTTGATTTGAAATTAGTATTTTCTTTTAATTTTAGATTGTCAGAATGTGGGTATGGGAAGCTTTCTAATCCTATGAAGGAGTCCATAATAACTGTACACTTGAAGATTTCCATGAAAATTTCTACAGTTCCTGAGTCTACGAGGCATATAAGTTTGTTATTACAAATGCCTTATTACCCCTTTGTTTTCAAAACACAGAGATTGATGGTCACATTTGAAAATTCTGTAAAAAGCTTATGGATCTGGTACGGAGTTCTCACATTCATAGTTACTGTTTCCTGAGACAAACCAAAGTTATGGGGATGGAGAGATAACTCAGTGATTAAGGGTGCTTGCTTACAAAGCCTGATGGCTGGGGTTTGATTCCCCAGTACCCACATAAAGCCAGATGCTCAAAATGGTTCATGTGTCTGGAGTTCGCAGTTGTAGGAAGCCCTGGCATGCCCATCCTCATTCTTTATATGTTCTTCTTTTTCTCTCTCTCTCTTTCTGTAAGAACTAGAAATATCTAAAACAAACAAAACACAGTAGTAGGTTCATTAAGAAAAGATCTATTTGTGTATAATGCTTTTCCATTATTCATTTTGTAAAATTCCCTTTTAAATACAAAATAAATGCTGTTTTCAATATTATCTATATTGAATTTTTATTTTTTGTTTATTGTTTGTGTGTGTATGTGTGTATGAGCAAGCTCTTGTGTGTTAGGGTGGGTACCTGTATGCCATGCAGCAGGTGTAGAGGTCAGAGGACAACTTTAAGTCTGTCCTCACCTTGTACTTCATTTTTGAGGCAGTGGCTTTTTTTCACTGTTCCATTCTGTGAGTGAGCTTTCAATAAATTGTCCTTTCTCCACCTCCCTTCTGTCAGAGCACTGGGATTAGAGAAGCCTGCTATAACTACTTCTAGCATTTGCACAAAGTCTGGAATCTGAATGCAGACACTCAGCCTTGTGTTGACAAGGGCTTTATCCACTGAGCCATCTCTCCAATCCCAAACATAATGTATTTTAACTTAAAATAATGACATAGGATGTATGAAAACCTATAAAGCTGTCACTCAAAGAAAGTGTCCTGTTAATTATGCATACTTTGGGATCATTAACAGTCTGGTTAGTTTTGCATAGAAAAAGTTACTCAGTCTATAGAAATAATGGCACATTACATGTTTTAATATTCACAATATATAGAGCAAAATTTTCACCTTCTATATATTTTCAATGAACTCTATCACAGTAATACAATAAGTATTTACAAGCCAATTTCTATTATTATCTATTTCAAGAAAAGAAGTTACTCTATGTAATATTATTATTAGTGAGGCATGTTTAATGAAACCACTCCATGATACTTTTGTCTGTACGTCCATGCAATTAAGTAAAGTGCATGCAGAGCATAGAAGGGCATTCCCGTGTGGGTCTAGGTAGATATCATTACATCTTGAAGTCCAATTACTCATTAAAAAAGTATCTGCAAATCAATGAAAACATAATTTTCTGCATTTGTATGTATTATGGAATCAGAGGACAAGCATGAACAAAAATAATGGTTTGCATTACAGAGTTACAATAAGTGGAACCCCCAGGCTCTTTACAATGTTGTTTTTCACAGCAAGATAGAAATATAGATGGAGTACCCTTGGGGGCCTGAGAGCATTTGACATGGTTTCCAGGGGAATAATTAAGTGGCACTCTGCCTGTCTGGTGTGTGGGACTCCAGCACTCATATTGGCATACGAGAGAAGAATGAAATCAACAATACATGATAACTTGAAGCATGTCTTCATCCTCCTGCGTGGCACTCAATTAGCGTGAATCAACTGGGGCTGCCTGAATGGAGGGGGTAACACGGCAGTCAGAAAAGGAGATATGGAGACACCTGAACATTCCAGGTGCCCTGTGTTACCTGACAGGGTACTGTGAAAATTTGTATCTGTGGCATAAAAGAGAAGCCAACCCTTTCTGGTTAGGTTCATTGCTATCTACCACCCTGGTCACCACTTGGTGCAAACAGCTTTTTTTTTTTTTTTTTTTTTTTTTTTTTTTTTTTTTTTTTTTTTTTTTTTTTAATCAGGGATGACACTACCCAGTACAAACCTGACATTCTATTTCTTTGTACAGAAGAAATAATGAAGACCACCGCTACTATTTGACACAGTCCAAGTAGGAGGCACAAAGCCCTGGTGCTCTCATTTAGTAAGGGGTTAAGACCTGTTCAGTAATACACAATTAATTTGCCTTAAGTCAGACTGTAGACCACCCTGTAGTGAAGAACTATAATGTCGTTTGATTGTCATGTCCACACCACAGATGGAGCCATTTTGTAATTATTTTTAAAATATAATCATATTAGTTAACCATCTCTACACTAGCTAGTTTTATGTTCAGTAAAGTAAAATGGGCAATAAAATTAGTGTTCTATATTAGGCAATTGCATTTTAAAATCCAACAATAATTTAATAGAATAAGTTAAAAAGGAAAACCCATCCTTAAAGAGATTTTAAAAAATGAATGAATTTGGGATCTTGAAAATTGTCTAAGTTTTGAGAAAATTATAAATTTCTGATATCCCTCTTTTCTTTCCTGGTACACTATTGTTAGAGTATGATTCCCTGTAAACTCAATGTATGAAAGTATAAAGACGTCCTTTCATGCTGAGTGCAATCGTGACAGCTGTCTGGCCATCATGGAAAATAATGATATGGAAGAATTTTAGAAATAGTTTTGTCATCAATTGGTGTCATTCATGTACAGACATATTTCCTCCTAAAGCCTCCATGAATATTATAGGAATCATTTTTTTTTTGCTTAGAGTTATATAGAGAGATAATTTCAAACTTAGATAAATAACACAAATTCACTGAAATTGTGTCACAGGAAATGTGCTTGATTAGAAAATGACCAGACAAACTTCATTTGATTCGTAAAGCTATATGGTACAGTAATGTCTGAGAAGAAAGTGTGTGTGAATATTCGTGTGTGTGTGTGTGTGCGTGTTTGTATGTCAGTGTGTGCATATGAGTTTATCCTCCTTAGACCTCTTTAAGATTTTCCATCAGTTTTATGAATAATAAGTCATCAGTATGATCTTTACTATATTATCTGTCATTTAGGTTCAGTCTAGTTTTTATTGGTCTTTTAAATTAATGTACAAAATAATCAGTTTCATTCTTTCAGTTTAGAAACACGTTAGGTCTTATTCATCCCCCTGCCTTACTCACCTCCTATCATCCTGTTCCCATGCCCAACAAAGTCCCTCTTTCTGTTTTCATGTCACATGCATACTATTACCCCATCCCACCCTTAAGATGTCTTCTTTTCCTCTCTTACTTCTGTGTCTGGTGTCATGATGCACACACACACACACACACACACACACACTCACACACACACATCTAGGATCTTGAAACATTCTAGGCACACAGTGCTGTTGTCTAGGCAGACATACAGGGGGCAAGGACCCTTGGTAGTTGAGTATATTCTAATCCATGATGACAACGGGGTATCGGGGACCCCAATGCCTTCTTCCTGAACTGAGTGAATTTTCCCAAGGGTGGGCTGACTCAGTGCATTGACTGCCTCAGTATTTGGGGACCTGTGTGGTAATAGATATATCATGGGCCAACCAGTGCCTTCGCCTTCGTCAGATCACAGCTAAGACATCCTCTCGGGAAGATGATGCTATCAGACTCTTACTGGTTTCAGATGTAGTTGATCCAAGGGTTTACGGTTACTGTCAACACCTTGAATTGTGTCATTCTTAATTCCTTTGTTTTGAAGTCTTCCGTTTCAGTAGGACAGGCATTCTTATCAACAGGATCTCATAAGAAAAACACAGCATTAGAAAAATCCATGTTAGCATTTACCTCAACCATCTATTCTTAATTTCAACTTTTGTGCTCATCGAAATTTGCATACTGTACTTTCAAACTATCTTTAAACTTTAGCTAATAAGACTCATGTTATGCTCAGTTTTTTTTTTTTTTTTTTTTTTTTTTTTTTAGTTAAAACTTGTACATTTTAGTCAAAATTGCAAAGAACATTGACCCATAGATTTTAGCCAGAGCTCTAGACGAACCCTCAGTTTTGTGAGCGGATGTTCAACACTCCAGGTCACTTCCTTCCTTCAGAGTTTCTCTAAGGAACTTTCTATGAAATGAAGGTCCTCTGATGGGAAGGAGGTATGTTTTTCTTTGGTGAAGAAATATTATTTTTCTTTCTTTCTCTGGAGAATAAAAGTGATCTATTTCTTAGACAAGGTTCTCAGCCGGAATGTATATCACAAAAGGAGAAAGTTCCTCTGGTGGAGCTAGAA
Source organism: Orientallactaga bullata (assembly GCA_004027895.1). NCBI lineage: Eukaryota > Metazoa > Chordata > Mammalia > Rodentia > Dipodidae > Orientallactaga > Orientallactaga bullata. The sequence goes on along the minus strand of PVKW010001606.1, from coordinate 84,365 downwards.
CAAGCCCATGTTGGGAGTGCGCATTTGCGCAAGTCTCACCCGGCTGCTCCTGTGTGGGAGCAGTGTGAGATACATTCTGGCATTTTCCATGTGGAACGCTTGCTGCACTCCTACAGCTGTCACTAGAAATCTCTGTGCTACACAGAATTCCCTGTTGTAGACAGACAGGCCGTCCTTCACAGCAGCACACAGGAACCTTTGCTCTTTACAATCTTAAGATATCACTTTGAAGGGGAAACAGAAGCAAGGCGTTTTTGCTTTTATAGTGCATCTCCCAGGGACATGGCTCAAGGAGATGCCACCTTACCACCCCTGGCAGAACTAGAACCCAACCCTGATCAGCTCTCACCCAAGATGGCTGCAAGGAGGCTCCCTGTCAGCAACTTTCTTCCTCAGCTCAGCAGCTTTGGGTTGGCTGAGTCCTCCTGACTCAGCCTCTTGAGTCTCCACCATCCAATCAGGTCTCTTCCTTCCACACCTGCGTCTGATAACAAGGCTCATCTTTATTAAATATCTGACACATATAGATTAGCTTGGCATGTGTGTAAGCTCTCTCTTCATCCTTTTCCTCTGGGTCCCTAAATCTTCTAGTTCTTGCTTTGGTAAACTCCTCCCGCCCCCTCTTTCTGAGAAGGGGAAGAGGGATTTCTTGTTGATGTGGGACTGTCTTGTATCCCTTTAAGATCTAAGTCCTTCACTATCACTTCATGCTGTCTGGTCTCTTGTGTTAACTGGGTCATTTGGATCTCATGCTTTCCTTTCTCTCTCTCTCTCTGTATACACATATGTGGGCATGTGCTGGGCTTCGTAGGCCTTGGATTGCCTGTGTAGCCTCTCCCTGGACTCAAAACTCCTGCATCAGCATCAGCAAACTGGAACCCTGATATTTAAAAGTTATTTTTTAATTATCATTTTGATACAGAAATTGGGGTGCCTGTCCAATGCACCAATATGATATGCCAAGGACTGATAAGATGCAGGAAATTTTGGTATGGTCCAGATTCTTGTCTTATGAATTCAAAAATTTGACATCTACAGACCAATAAGTAAGAATTAGAGAGTTTTGTTTGTTTGTTTGTTTTTAGGTTATAAATAGGATTTAAAGGGTTTGAGAGAAGGAAAAAGCACAGAGAGTTCTTGCCCCTAAGAAGGCAGGAGAGGGTTAAAGCTCTCCCAGAGACCCAAATTGTGGTCCTTGGAGTTTCTGGATGGGAACTGAGCTATCCAGCCCCAAAGTCAGGTTCAGCTTTAATCCTCCAAGTGAAATGGGGTTTGTGGAGTTAAGGAAAAGTTTATAAACTCCAAACCTTTGGTCTGTGTGTGTGTGTGTTTTCCTGTTTTTAACAAAGAATTGAAATAAAAAGACTGAGAAGGATAGATTGCAAAATATTACATATGTTTATGGGAGTTTTATTCCGGGAAGGGTGTTGGATACAACCTAGGAGACTATGCAGAAAGTTGAGCGTGGGAATGGAGGGAAAATGAAAGGGGTTTTCAAAGAAATTAAAAAAAAATTCCACTGCTTAAAAAAGAATCTTAAAGGTAGTAAGAAAGTAGAGAGAGAGAGAGAGAGAGAGAGAGAGAGAGAGAAAATCTGCACCCTCTTACCTGCACCCAGGTTGTAGGTTCAGGCCAGCAGCACTGAACAGCCAATAAGAAGGGGGAGAAGATGTTGAAGGCCCTCTTGCTCTTCCACCCCATAAGTCCCTATTGATAATTTTATTGTGATGGATTTGTCCAGCCTCAGGAGGCTGGCTCAGGAAGATGCCCGCATACCTTAGTAGGGGGCTCTGGCTTTAATGGATGAAATTAAACTGCATCAGCTAAGCTGGCTTCTCTTTGGACCCATTCCTAAGTGACTTCCGGAAACTAAAGCTGCCTAATTCCCCCTCACCATGTTAGGGAAGGAGAACTCTTTTCTATGGAAGGACTCAAGTTGAATTTAAGGGGGGAAGCATCTAGGAAACTTACTTAGGCTTTTGGAGATAAGGAAAAGCCAGAGGCTTTTCTGACCTGTAGGGACCTGGCGACAAGGCATCAAGGCCAGTCTCTGAGATGTCCCTAGCTTTTACTTTAAGGAGTGGGCTGGGGAGGGAGGCTATGACCTCTATACTGCCTCCGTTTGGAAAACTCAAACTACTATACCAGAAATGTCCAAGAGGCTCCCAGCTAATATCTGCTCAATGAGTTCAAGAGACACAGGGTTACTTGAATGTCTTTACAGACCACAGTACCACATCCATTTCTGAACATCCTTTCCATCCCTTTTCACTGCTTGAAGGCAGTTTACATTCATTAAATGCAGGTAGGGGAAAATAAATAAATGGATACATACACAAATGAAGCCTTTACAACAGCATTATAAATCACTTGTTACTTTACATTTTAGTATATAATTCATCCCTTGAAGGTAGCTGTTTTTTTCCTCAATAATTATTGACTCCATTTGAGTTATATATCCTGAAAATAAATGCTTTTTTTTTTTTTTTCTGGAATGTTCCTGCTTGTTTTCTTCTCAGATGCTCTGTAAATCCTTTTCAGTAGTCTTTTGTGTCCAGGTTCCTCTGTCAGTGATTCCAATTACTCACAGTATGTTTACCATATATTTTTATGTCATTTAAACCTGCAGCTGACATAGATATGCAGATGAAACATTTTTGCACTCAACACACACATCCCCTTTAAAAGTATAGTTAGTGTGCACAGCTTTTGGTGGTGGGGGGATTAAGTCTACTCATTCATTCACTTTCATATTTTTGAAATATGTTGGAGAAAATGCATTCAAAATAACTTGTTCTTAAAAGTGTTAAGTATTTTTTTTCTTAATTTAAAAGCCAAGCTTTTAGGGAAAGTGATCCTTTAAATTGTTTAAATCCATGGTTTTCATGGATTAAATGAAGCCAGCATTTAATTTAGTAGTTCAAATACAAGTTATAAAGAGATTTTATCCTGAATTTTGATAACAGAAGAAAATGTAGGCTACATATTCACCAGAAGAGGTACCATAACAAAAGTCTATAAATTGGCTAACATTTATTTCTCAGAGATCTGATGTGTGAACTCTAACATCAAGGCATTAGCACATAGATGATGTCTGGAGAGAGAGAGAGAGAGATCTAGCTCGTCCCTCCCTCCTTGCAGTATCCCCACACAGCTTAAAGCAGAGCCTCCTCCCTACCTTCCACTACTGGTAATAATACTTCTTCCCTCCTAAAGAGTGCACACACACATTGAAGGTGAGAATGTGGGCACACGGATCTGGGAGGACTGCAAGCAATAAGCTCATAACATATTTCTAAGTCAAAATGAAGGAGAAATAGATGAACTAGGTGAAAGATTATTTTAGGCAGTTTGAGTTATAACTTGAGGCCCAGAAAGAACCCGGAGATGCCAGCACACATGTCAACCTTACTTGGCAGGATGGAACTCGTGTCTGGTCAGACTCATCTCCAAGACTCAACTTCAGCTGGAATAGTGCCCACTGCTGCCCCCAGTCTAACATACTATCTAGGTGGGCTACCCTCTGGGGTCTGCACTCCAAATCTACAAACCAACTGGGTCTTCCTCTTGCTACCAGAATCTGATGAAAGAATACATTTTCAATCTCTACAAATGCTGCCTCGCCCCTGCACCCCCCCCCCCGACCAAGTGATTCTCCTGTCTTTATCCCACGCTACTTGAATACACATGAGTCTGGTTTACCTCCCACTAGGCCGGGTGGTTTTGAGAGCAGAGTGCTGTTTCTTGTTTGAATAATTCTCTGCTTGCCTCCTTTTAATACCTCAGGGTAACTTCTCCCTTTAATTGCATATGTGTTTTCTACCATGTACATATTTTCCTTACCCTATAGATCTGCCACATGGATGCCTTCTCTATTTCTAGCCCTGTTACCTGTGCAACCTCTCTAAACTTGGGTTACCATGGATATAACTCTCTCTTTCTCTCTCTCTCTGTCTCTCTTTTATTTTTATTTTGTTTTGGTTTTTCAAGGTATAGTCTAGCTCTAGTCCAGGCTAACCTGAATCCCAAGGTGGCCTCCATCGCACGGCAATCCACCTACCTCTGCCTCCCGAGTGCTGGAATTAAAAGCATGCACCACCACGCCTGGTTATAACTCTCTTTACTACTCATTTATCATTGGACAGGATACTCCTGTGTTCATACAGTGATTGAGTTTCCAAGAATGATGCAGGAATTTTGGGGTTCCTCTGACAATGTACCAATATATACCAATTCAGCAAGAATTTGGGGGATGTTTCCAGATCCTTATATAGTGAACTCAATGAATGAAATCCATAGATCAGAGGATAAATTTCAGAAAGATTTTGTCATAGTTTAAAGCTTTAGGAGGGAGCAGAGAAGGGGGTTTAAGCCCAAAACAAAAGAGAAGAAAGCAAGGTGGAGCTCTTGCCCATGGAGGCAAGACGTGGTTTGAATAATGCAAAACCTAAGAAGGCAGAACTCTTCCCCAGATAGGCAAGGGAGATAGGGAAGCCCACCTCTAGGCTCAGGGTGGCTTTTTTTTTTTTTTTTTTTTTTCTCTTTTTTAAAGAACATTATGTATGGGGAGCTGGTTTAACCAGTTTAATCCTGATGCCAGGAGTCTACAATCAGGAATTTTGAGAAAAGGGTAAAAGGACAATTTTCTCAGAATCTTCATTGTCTAGGAAGGGCATGAAAGGACTCCCTAATTGAGAAATAAGCAAAGGCCAGATCCTTCTGACATTTCTGACCTGCCGTAAGGTGTGATGTAGATTTTCCTCTACGAGCCCAAAGACAATTCCCATGCTGAGCTAAGAGAAGGCTATTCACTTTACGGGTCCTGTCACTCCTATGCTACAATGTTAACCAACACATTCTTTTTGTGGCTTGCTAAGAAGGACCATGGTTCAGTGAATGCTACACCCATAAGGAAACAATTCATTCCAGCATTCTGGGGTACTCTGGAACCGAGTTCTTTCACAGTCAAGCTAGTTTGCCAGCATGAACCACTCTTTGAATCAACCCAATGAAACCCATTCATTGATTCCTGATCCATGGACACAAGATGTTAAGTCTGTCATCATTGATTGCTCTGTTTGAAATTGGAAATCTAAATGGGACACAGTTCAGTAGTCCCAGTTTTTTCAATTACTTTCTTGTTTTAAATATTTATATTTCAGGAGTGAGAAAAGAAGAGAGAATGGATATGCCAGGGCCTCTAGCCACTGCAAACAAACTCCAGATGTATGTGCCACCTTGCACACCTGGAGAATCAAATGCAGGTTGTTATGCATTGCAGACAAGCACCTTAACCACTGAACAATCTCTCAAGCCCTGTAGTCCCATTTTCAGTTGAAGAGACAATCCACATGTGAGATGCACACCCAAGGAAAAGGAGAAATCCATAGTGAAAAACCCAAATTGCCATAGAATGCTGTACTAAAATTGTAATTGTATATCACAGTCACATTTTACTTGTAAACCAGGATGCACCCCTGAATCCTTGTGATGACAAGCAATTACCTTTTTCTTAAATTAACTTAGAGAGGTATTTTCTGAGCAGAATCTATAGGAGCCCCAGGATGAGGGATGCCAGATATTGAATCATCAGAGCCAAGGTGTCCCCTGAGAGGACATCGGCTGTGAAGTCACCATTGCTCTCTGCCGCTCCACCAGGTGAGTTCCTTCCATCTGCATGTCTTAATCTTCCCCTTTTCTGTGGACGTGTAGATGCCTCTGATAATATGATTTTGATGTAAATGAGTTAATAAAGCCCAGTAACTCCTACATTTTCATAAACTTAACATTCTTATTGAGTATTGGACCTCCTCTGAAGGAATGGAGACCTCTGGAATCCTTCCTATGGCCAAGGAAATGGCACAAACCACGTAGTTGTAGAACAGGATGGCAGCCATTTTGCATTTCTTGGAGAAAGAGCAAATAGTTTCTCCAGGAGATTAGTACCCTCCTTTTGCTTTTCACGATAACAATGCAATGACGTGAAGGGGTCACCAATAGTGAACTCTCTCTACAGCAGGTTTTAATGTTAAAGATGATTGAGTGGAAGGATATATATTTTTTGTCCTTTTTTTCCTGTATGAGTTTTGTGTGTGCAGGGGTGCACATGTGCACATGTGTGTGGGTGTGTGGAGGTGAGAGGAATATCTTGGGTGTCATTCTTCAGGCATCAGCTATCTTTTTGGCCCAGAAGTAGTCCATTGTGGAAAGGCTGATTGAGTGGTCAGCAATTTACAAGGATCTTCCTGCCTCTGACTTTCAGCACTAGGATGACAAGCAAGGGCTACCATGCTTGACTTTTTCTCATGGGTTCTGGGGGTTCAACTCAGATCCTTATGTTTGTAAAATAAGCACTTCATGGGTTGGAGGAATGGCTTAGCGGTTAAGGCACTTGCCTGCAAAGCCAATGGACCTAGGTTCAATTCCCCAGGACCCACGTAAGGCAGATGCACAGGGTGGAACATGTGACTGGACTTTGTTTACAGTGGCTGGAGGCCCTGGAGCACCCATTCTCTTTCTATCTGTCTCTCTTTCTCTCTTCTTCTTTCTCTCTCTCAAATAAATAAAATAAAATAAAATAAAATAAAATAAAATAAAACTTAAAAAAATAAGTACTTCACTACTATCCCTCTAACTCCAAACCCCAACTGCTCTCCAAATTTCATTTCCCTTCATGTAATTAATTGGTACTTATTGTCTGTGTTCATTTGTTCACTCTATCTTCTGAATGATGCTATGGAACTCCGCTGGACTGGGCACCAGCTCAGATGAGGGGAATTCCTCAGTGCCTGACTTCCTACAGGTCAATCAAGAGTTCTAGAGCAAAGGGCATAGTAAAAGCAGTGACTCTAGGATTTTGTGATATTTGATACTCTGTTGCACAATTATATAATCAAGTATGTATGGACATGAAAGTCATTTCTGTAAAACAGATGGCAGGAATGATGCATGGCTGTCTTCTAATGTTCTGAGGCAGCCATACCTTGCTGCAGGTAGTTTATGCTCCACATCACAGAAACAGTCATTAGTTGAGATGAGGCTAAGGCTAGAAAATGAGGAAATGGTAGAGGAGATAAGAGGATATGCCATCGGCTTCTTCACGGCCATGTCAGTCTCTCCTTGGCAAACACATGTACCACATACAGAATGAACCTCGCTCTCTGGTTCATCATGTAAGAGAAGCGACGGTGGTTCATTCCAGCGAGCACATCACATCTTGATTTTTTTCCCCCCTTGCTCTCCTAGTCATCTGCCTAGGAATCCTGGCTGCATACTAACTATATTCAAAAATGAGAACATATGGTGGGGAAAACTAATTACTGTATCGATATTTCACTTTGTTGTCAGTGGTGAGATCTTGGTGACAATTCTGCATCTGCAGGTTAGTAGCAATGCCAGCATGTTAAACACTGTGAGCAGTGATGAGCTGACTTCATGGAGCCTGAGCTTGTCACCACGTATTACGGAGTTATGCTTTTCCTGCACTGATGAAGGCGTATAACCCCCAGAGGGGTGCAAACTGACCTCTTAAACAGTCATCCTTTATCATTACCAAGCGGAATTAGGAGCCATATGCTCCCATGGTTAGCACACCATGGATATACAACTTAATTCACAAGCCCTAGGATCTAAATCAACACAGTGACTTAACAGGATAACGGGACCGTCACAAGTCAAACTAAGTTATTAGACATGACTGGTCAGTCTGTCGGGATACAGCACAGATCACCACTGGATAATGATGGTAACACTGGCTGTTAGCATATATTGAGGACTTGTTTTTCATTGGGCAATGCTTTAAACCTTTTTCACCAAGATTATCTTATCAAATGCTTGAAAGAACCTATAAAAGAGACATTATAATATGCAATGAATCATTCAATACCTAAGTTGCAAAGTCAGAAATTTAATGCAGTAAATATAAATTTATAACTTAGAGCCAAGCATGTTGGCACAATGGCTTTAGTCCCAGCACTCAGTAGGCAGAGGTAGGAGGATCGCTGTAAGTTTGAGGCCAACCTGAGACTACAGAGTGAATTGCATGGTAGCCTGGACTAAAGTGAGACCCTAACTCAAAAAAAAAAAAGAAAATTAAAACTTGACTTTTACTAAACAGTTAAACATTGACAGACCCTTCATATGTGCTGTGACTTCAGTCTTCATCCATGGGACACATCCTATCACATTTTTTAAAAATATTTTTTAATGTTTATTTATTTATTTGCAAGCAGAGAGAGAGAGAGGGAGAGAAGGAGAGAGAGAGAGAAAAGAGGCAGACAGAGAGAGAATGTGTGTGCCAGGGCCTCCAGCCAGTGCAAACGAACTCCAGATGCATGCACCGCCTTCTGCATCTGGATTACGTGGGTCCTGGAGAATTGGAACAGGATCTTTTGGCTTCGCAGGCAAATGTCTTAACTGCTACTCCATTTCTCCAGCTCCCTGTCACATTTTTTTTTATTATCTATGCACATAATGTGAATACACTCATGTTAGTGCCATCGATAGCCTTCTCCCTGTCCTCCCCACTCTGAAAGGAACCTCCTCATTGGGGAATGTGGGTCATGCATTGAGGGGGTAGCCATCAGTTATGTGGCTCTAACAATCTGTCTACCCCATCTTCCGCAAATTTTCCTGAGCCATGTTGGGTTCATTTTAGGTCTACTTTAGTGATGAGGAATTGGGAGCCTCTGCGTCTCTGGATATCTGGTTTAGTAAGAGTTGAGTGTTCTCTGTGTTTGTCTCCTTCACCTTTGTGTTGGCATTAGGCTCACTAGGAAAGCAACATTCTTGCTCATTCCTCTCGTTACTCTATGGTTTAAGCTGGGGCCCTGGTGAGGTGTGATAGGCTGATCCTCTCTCAGGTTTGGCGTCCATCTGAAAAAGAGAATCAAATTCTCCAACAGCAAGAGAAGTCAGCACCAGATAAATGGGATAACCATTATTACTTTAAAGAGAATTTTATAGGTGTAGGCCCTCTTGTAGCCTAAGATTGTGGGAGCTTGATATTGGAGAATAGGCTTATTTTTTGGATATGGTTCTGATGTGTTTCCCACTTCCAGCTATGTGTTCCACTCCACTGAGCAAATCTGTTAGCCAAATCCAGAGCAGTTGGTTACCCAACATGGCCATGTGCTGCTATTGCACTTGTATGAGCATCACATCAGGTTGTTTGCTGCTGAATAGTTTAAAAATTTCACTCATAGCATACTCAAGAGAGAAGAATGAACATGTACATGAATTTTGGGCTAGATTTTCTTTTTCTACCTCAGTTTTAGGAATATATGTATGACATGGTCTAAGTTTCATATTGCAAAAATAAATAAACTGGATAAATCAACCTAATGAGGTAATATCACAGACATTCAGAATAAGTAAATCTATATTCAAATGTGGTAAAATTGCTATGATAAATCATTAGAATGAAAATCAAGATATCAAGTCCTATGCAAAGTTATATGCTTATAAATAGATCCTTAGACAGATGGATAGATGGTAGGTGACAGAAAAGACAGTTAAGATCATCAGATTGTAACTAGAGGTCTTAGAGTTCAAGATGGGAAAGAGCATGTTTCCATTTTTATAACATTCTGCATGTGCTTTTCAATTTATTTTAAAGTTTTATTTGAGACAGGATGTCACATTGCAGCCCAGGCTAGTCTGGAATTTATACTAATCCTCCTGCCTTAGTCTCCTACGTGCAGGGTTCTTAGGCATGAGACACCATGTCTGCAATAGTTATTTCATATTGTTATTGTTGGTGATGGTAGTCATGTTGGAAATTGACCTCAGAGCTTCCAACAAGCTAGACAAACACTATACTAGCACTAAGGCACATGTCCAGCCCAATATATATTTAAATATATATGGAAAGAGAAAGTTAGGAAATGTCATGCAGCCATTTTGAATTAGCAAAGTAATTATGGATGACCCTGAGTTTATTTATCCTCTTGTCACCACCTCTGGAGGGCTTGGATTTGTTATGTACCACCTTGTTTAGTGTTTATACAGTATTCACAATAGAGCCCATGGCTTCTTACGTGCAAGGTAAGCACTCAACCAATGAACAGTATACGAAGGAATGCACTGACATAAATCCTGAACCCTTTTTTGAATTTTTAAATATAAAATTAAAAGCTAGCACAATGAAAATAAGTGCAAAAAAGATTGCACATTAGATTCCAAGAACTCCACAGAGAAGGTTTTGCTCAAAGACTGCAAGTCCTCATGTTGAGGAGAGCTGAGGACATCCCATGAGGAGAGAGACGAAAGCAGATTATTTGATGGGTATGGTGCCAGGTCAGGGAGGCAAGGTACACTTCCAACTATCCACCAGTTTTCTAAGGAAAGATGTCCTCGTTGCTCAGTTTTGGCTGTAACTTGTGGCTGACTCACTCTGCTTCACCCCAAGGACTGAAATACTTCTCATTGTCATGTCATTTATAGAAAACTGGAGAAAATTGCTTGACACATGATACCACTGGATTGTGACACACGTGGAATGGTACCTCTGCTTTCCTCATTTTAAATTTCTCCTTTTTTATTCAGAATATAATGGCAAGTATGCTTCTTTACCTGAATACGATGAGGAGACAATGAGGAAGGAGATACTAGCAAAGAATACACTGGAAACAGTCAGATAAAGCCATATGCCACCCTCAGTTTTGTGGTCCAAGATCCCTGTGGAATTTTCTGGACATTACACTGCTTTTCAAATAATAATAATAATAATAATAATAATAAATAATAATAATAATAATAATAATGAAAGCCCAGCTGAAGGTGCCTCAGGCTCTGACTTTTGGTACCTGGTGTCTTTTGATGGTGCATGAATAAAATGTGCTAATAAGTTTCCAAGTTCACAGAGGCCATACGCAGTGACAGGCTTCAACATTTATTGTCTGAAATAAGCCCAGGGACACTTCTTGAAGTCCTTACTCAGTGCAGCCTCAGCCAGGGGAGCTCTCAGAAAGAGGGTGGCATGCCATGACATGGATAATGAATTGCTTGCCCTGGACTTGTACCTCTCCCTCTGAAAAGCACACAAGATAGCTAAGTGGAAAGTGTGCTTTAAGGAAAGCCGGATCATGACAATCGCCACCTCTAGACAGTCACCTCAGCCTCCTCTCCTGTTTCTTCAACTGAGTGTAGGAACAAAACCTATCCCAAGCATCTGTATGAGGCAGCCACACTCACATGTCATCAGTGGGGAACTGTAGATGGAAAGGAACAGAGACTAAAAATCCAGGGGCTGGAGAGATGGCTGTGCAGTTAAGGCACTTGAATGCCAAAACAGATGACCTGGGCTTGATTCCCCAGCACCCACATAAAGCTGGATGCACAAAGTGGTGCATGCATCTGGAGTTTGTTTGCAGTGGCTAAAGGTCCTGGCCGACACTCTTGGGCTCCCCTCACCTCTCTCTGTCTGTGTCTCTGTGCTTGCAAATAAATAAATAAAATATTAAAAATAGAATTAAAAAAGATTTAGGGATGTATTGTCTGTGAATAAACCCAGTGAAATGATATGTCAAAACGTAGTCCCCCCCCACACCTTTGGTCAAATCTTACTTGGCACTGTTTAGCTTTTCTTTATTTATTTCTATGTTCCAAAACCTTTAAAAAAAAAAACACAATATGTAATGCTTTATGAAAAAAAATGTGTGTATATACACATATGTATGCACATTGTATGCATTTTGTATAGATAATCATATACAGTAATTATAGCATTAATGTTCCTTTAAAGCTACGTTAACAATCACCTAACAGAATAACTATAATATGAAAGGGTAGGCTGCTATATTCCTTTCAGAGCATGACATGGACTACCCGGAATGATGCTTGTGGTGATAGGATGGAGTTGTAAAGATCTACACTGAGTCTGTAGCTAAGGAAATGCACAGTCAGAGGGACGAGGAAAGGTCAGTCCGTATGTTTTGAGTCTACCACTTTTTCTCATCACATAGAAGTAATTAAACTTTCTAACAGTTTCAATAAAGTTGCATTCACAGTGCTTCAATCTTAGGGTTCTTGTGAAGTTACCCATACGCAATTGCTAGCAAATCCAGCAGAGAGTCAATGACTATTACCTGCTTTGGTATGAAATGAAGAATTCCAGAAAAGATGAATTGGGAATATGACTTTAGGTAAGCACTATGAAAAAGTCAGGAAAAAGAAAGTGGAATAAAGTTTAAAAGTCACTTGATTGCTTTATTTATTTATGTATTTATTTATTTGCTTTTGGTTTTTGAGATCGGGTTTTGTTATGGCCTTGAAGTAAGCTGGTCTTGAACTCCTGGTTCCCCTGCTTCTGCCTACCGAGTTCCAGAAATAAAGGCATGTGTCTGATTCCTCATTGCTTTTGTTGCACCTGAACTGCCTGTGGTTTGATGCTTCTTGCTTCCGAAATCCAAAGTCAAAATAATAAAAGGTGTACTTGAAAATAATAACATAGTTTTAGTCGACCGACTTGGGAACACATCTAACATTTATAAAAGTATTTTTGAAAGTGTGAATTAAATTCCAAATAATATTTATAAAATATTGGTTATTTGGGAATACTGCACTTATTTAAAATTGTTTAGCTATTCACACCTGATTTATTATTTCTATTGTTTCTGATGCTTTCATATATTGCAATATGGATAATGAGATTTATAGAATCATGATCTAAGCCATGCATTTTCTGTCAGATATTTCCAAGTAATTGTTTTTTCTTACTTATGATAAAGAAATATGAAGCTATTTCTGGAAAATTCTAATGTAACATATTCTGATGTCATCTAATTTAACTTGAAACAAATCCCAGTTGTAAAAGAAATTGTGCTTTAAAATGTACTTCATATAATTTATCATTAATATTTAATGCCGCTTACTTAACAATATGATACTGGGACTAGAGGGAATTTTCTAGTATTATTATGGCTGCATGGGTTAGAACTTCCAATTTTCAAAAATATGTGCACACATACACATATATGATTAGGGAGAATAAAAGATTTGATTAAAATTATTGACTCTGACAGGGGAAGCATTCAGTTTTAATAACAGAATGTTCAGAATAGCAACCACTTCAAACTAAATCAATAGTAAATCCTTCTAACAATCACTTCAGTAACAATGCAAACCTAGTTGAAATCAACCTATTTTGGCTCTGCCGGAAAGCAAAGCCACCAGCTGTGTCTTATCAGGTAACTTTCTAAGTTGTTGACGTCAGGAGCTGAAGTTGAAAGTCTTTTTCCCTGTAAGTAGTGAAATAGTGGCCTATCAGAAGTAACTCCGCTAGCAATGAAAGCAGAGTACTGAAACATTTAAGGGGGTCACACAGAGTAGACGTGTGCACTAAGATCATGTCTTGCAGGTCAAAAAGAGCCAAACTGTCTCCCTGCTCTGTGACGTGAGAGGCATGGATTTTATTAGATGCATAATATCATGGTTATAAGCAGTTTATTTATTTATTTTTTTTTGCAATGTTTGTGAACCTTGGGCAACAACCGTATGAACTTTCTTCACTTGACACAGTACACTGTAACGTTCCTCAGCTCTGACAGAATATTGAAGCACAGGACAAGCAGCTCTTCCCCAGGCTTTCACAGAAACATTTGCCTCTCAACACTTAGCGTTAACGAAAAGAAATGGAAAGCTTTGCCACTTGTCAAATGAAATTTTTTTAATCCTAATTTTAGCACTAAATTTCTAAATGTTAAATGAATGTATTTCTTTCATTTCAAACTCTAAAGGGAATCTTCAAAGGTCTTACCAGATGTTTCTGGGAACTAAGTGTCATAGCACATGCTGTTATCTGACCCGCAGGATGCTGAGGGAGAGTTCTAAGACAACCTGGGCTACACAAGGATGCTGACACTACCGTGGGCTGCCTACAAAGACTGTCCCAACACAACACAACACAACACAGAACAACACAGAACAATACAATAAAACAAAACTGTGAAAACTTCCCATGAGATACAGTTGCAGATATCTCTTGCAGCTGCATAATTTCTTTTCCACCTAATACCTCACTGTATTGGACAAAGCGATTCTTTTCGTATTATGGCTTCATTGTAGTAATGGTTTCTCTTTCACCTGTGTCTGTCTTCATTGTGACATCATTTAATCTGCAAGGAAAGTTAATTTGACTTCTTTTTCTTGCCTTATTATTCTAGGTGAGACTTTCATTATTATGCTGAATAAAACTGACATTTAAAGCCAAGCTTCATTTGTAAAGTGTCTAAATAACCCCTTTATGACTTCCAGTAGGTTCTGCTTTGCAGTTTGCCTCTTGTTTGCTATAACCTATTGTTGCTTAAGTCAGAAAGATATTTTTTATGCATAACAGGTAATATTCTTTTTAAAAATTTTATTTGATTATTAGAGAGAGAGGCAGATAAAGAGAGAATGGGCATATCAGGGCCTCTAGTCACTGTTAAACAAATGCCAGAACCACCTTGTGCATATGGATTACATAGATACTGGGTAATCAAACCTATGTCCTTAGTCTTCCCGGCCAAGCATTTTAATCACTAAGCCATGTCTCCATTCCCAGAAAGAAAAGTTGTATGCCTCTGGCCAAAAGACATGGTTTGTATTTGAGCTTAATTTGACTCTAATTTTAATTCTACAAAGATCTCTTTCTCCTGTCTACTACATGTTGACAGATATAAAATAATATTATTTTTTAATATTTTTATTGATTTGCTATTTTTTATTACGTAGAAACTTTGTATGGACACATCAAGTGTTGGTACCATGATTTTCCTCCTCCCTGCCCCCACTCCACTGAGGACCCTTCTCAGTAGGGTTGCTGGTATTCGCCATGGGGTTGTGGGTTATGAGTTGTGAGAGCAGTGGTTAGTCATTGTGGGGCAAATGCCACTGGATATTCCCTCCCTCCCTGTGGCTCTTAAAATCTTTCTGCCCTCTCTTCTGCAAAATTACCTGAGCCATGGTGGGTGTGTTTTGAGTCTACTTTAATGTTGGGTTCTCAGCAGCTTCTGAATTTCTGCTTTGGTGCATTTTGAGTATCTTCAGTGTCTGTCTCCATCACCCTGGCTCAGGTTGTCAGGCTACTGGTGGGAGCAGCACTCCTGCTCTGTGGTTTCACTTTGGTCTGCTGACGGGGAATCAGCTGTCTTTTCTTGTTTTTTTTTTTTTTTTTTTTTTTTTTTTTTTTTTTTTTTTTTTTTTTTTTTTTTTTTTTTTTTTGGTAGATTTTGGTTGTCCTTAGTTCTTGCTGCCTTCTGAAAAAGATTCTTCAATGGAAATTGAGATCAGCCAAGGTTTATGGGGATGATCCTTGTTAATTTAGAGTGATTTTGATGAATGTACCCTCTCTGCAGGCCAACAGCTGGGGGGTAGATTCTCATTGCTGTCCATAATCTTAGTCTCCATATGATTCTGACATGGATCCCAGTTCCAGCTATGGGTTCATTTCCACTGAGAGGATTTGTTAGCCAACCTGAAAGCATTGCTTACCCACCTAGCCTGGGTGCCACCTTTTTACAGTTGTGTATGTCTTGTTAGGCAGGTTCCTTTCCTCTCTTGCTAACAATGTTGGCCATTTTCTCCTAGCAGCTCATGCACTTCTTTCCAGCAATATATGGCCTAAACCATATGGGAACTGTTTTTCTTCCAGATTCCCGACAGATCTCTTTGTGTTCTGTGCTGGCAGCATGTGATGTCTTCAGCAATAGGGTCTTACCTTTTACCTCAGATAGGTAATCAAGTACTTTGACAGAAGCCTAATTTGTTTGGGGAACCTCATAGGTCTCTCTGATCAACAGGTCAGGATGGGTTACAACTTCTTTCTGGTACTTGGAGTTAGTTACAAGTCAGATCCCAATGCTCTAGGGTTAGCCCCTATCCTACCCTGTCCAGGGCCCTTCTAACTGGATGATCCCTCCATGCTTGTACTGAGGGTTATATAATTCAGTCTACTCTTCAGGAAGGTTTGTATGGTACCAATTCATTTTGAACTTGGTTTTCTGTATATATCCCCCCTCCCTGCTATTCTTCCCCACAAACCCTTCCATCCCTATTATCTGTCCCTTGAGTTGCCTGTCAGGTATGCCTGCAAATCAAGCTATTCCAGGTTAGGAACCACAGATGAGGGAGAACATGCAGTGTTTGTATTTCTGTGCTTGTGTAAGTTTGCTCAGTATGATCTGCTCCAAGTCTGTCCCTTTTCCTGCACATTTCATTATAACCTGTTTCCTTACTGCTGAGAAGAATTTCATTGTGTAAATGTGCCATGTCTTTATTATCCATTTGTCAAACAATGGACATCTTGGATGATTCTTAGCTATTGGGAATTGAGCAGCTATAAATATGGTTGTGTAAATATCTCTGCAGTGAAGTGTGGAGTCTTTAGGGTAGATGCCCAGTAAAGGCATAGCTGTGTTAGCTGGGAGCTCTATTTCCATCTTTTGGGGGAGTCTTCATGTTGGTTTCCATAGTGATTGTACAGACTTGCCCTCCCACCAGTAGTGAATAAGGATCTTCAGTGAGTGTTCAGCTCTGGGTTTGATCCAGCATGGAGAGGGACGGACTTGTATCCACAAATGCACAGGGTGTGGCAATTGCAAGTACATCCAGCCCCCAAAACCTGTGGGTACTAGCGCTACAGCCAGGGGCGGGCTTGGGGATTTTGGTATTCCAGTCTAATGGGTTGTCTCCAAGCTTGGAGAAGTTGTTGGAACCTCCTGTATGGGTTTCCCAAACATGTGTGTAATCAGCACTTCCTTAGCCACCCCCAGGCAGGCCCCCAAAATGCTAACAATCCTCCCCTGGTCAGAGATCACAGGCCCGAATCAAGCAATCACCTCACCCTGTCGTAGTTCTTAAGCCCCAAACACGGCTGCACCTCACTCACACCAGCAAGCACACAGGGCCCAAGCAAGCCAATCCAAATGCACAGTTCCCAGTCACACCTGCACCACACTGATACTGAACTCAAAGGCCTCAAGCATGCTGGGACCTCACCTGGTCTGACCTACAGGCCCTAAGCACCCTCAGATCAACTTGAGCACCTCACCCAGTCCCAGTGCACAGGCCCCCAGCCAGCCTGCATCTCACTTGCCTGAGCACACTGGCCCCAAGCACACCTGCACCTCACATGCCCAGAACACACAAGCCTCACCCGCCCAGAGCGAACAGGACACAAGCATGCTGACACCTCATCCAGTTCGAGCCCCAGGCCCCAAACACATTCAGACTCTAAATATCCCAGCACCTCACCCCATCCAAGTGCACAGGTCCCTGAGAATAATTATTTGTTACTGAAAAGTGACAACAATAAATAAAGACCTTTTAGTTTGCAAGATATCTAGTCTGAAGAGTTCAATAAATTCATAGAATTGAAAGGAAGAGAAAATTACAAGCATATCAAATAATAGAAACAATTAGAGAAGAAAAGAAAGTACAAGTAAGAGAGAAAGGAATGAAGGGAAGAAAGAATAAGGGAGAAAGGGCAGAAGAGAGGGAGCAGGAAGGAAAAGGAGGAAAAAATGAAGCTTTCATAATGCCAACTAGGGAATATTTTGCTAATTTTTTCCTGGACTTTTAACTTGGCAAGAGGATGTCTTCCAAGGCTGACGCCTTGGGTTGCTGACTCCTGAAGAACTGAATTATTTTTTTTTTCTCACAGACAAGCGTGACAAATAAATGATGGAGGATCCCAAAGACGTCAAATTTTACAAAGAACTCATTAGGCCATGTGTTAGAAATGGTGAGGCAGCTTAAAAAGTCTTATATATTCAACTATCCTTGGGAGTTTAAATTGTTCCACTCTTAAAATTGTTCTTCAGTAAAACAATTTACAACTAAAATCACATTTTTCCCCCAAATTTAAGAGTTCTACTCCTGGGAATTGATTCCATGTAAATATAAACACATTCACTTGAGAATATGTGCATTGACATATTTATAGTGGTGAAAATAAAATTCAATTAATAGTGATCATGGTGAAATATCTGAATATGTGGCAATACAGATAGTGGTTCCATCCAAAGAAAATAAAATATGTAAATTTGTGTAAAAAACAAAATTCAACATACACCTTTTTTATTAACCACTAAACCATCCCTCTAGCCCAAGATATTCTTTTATTTCTAAATTGAAAATTAAAAGAAACCAATGAAGACAAAAACAGTATAAGCAACACAAATATGAAGTTGGTAAAATACATTTGTCACACATGCATGCTGAAATCTACAATGTATAAATAATATCAGTATGGAAATAGACACTAGTGTGTCTGAATAGTTCAGTGATAACTACATCTGAGAGAATTGCATAAACAAGTATTTCCCAGAAATGTAAACAAAAGTGGCCCTTAAGTTTAGAACAATTCAGTTTGCTCATAAAATATTCAAATTTCATTGACATGATTATACAACATCTCCCTTATAAAACTTTTTAACACTTTTAAGGCTAAAATCTCTATAACTGTCAAGTTTATTGAGCAAGAAAAATTTCCAAAAGTTTTTCTTTGTACACATGAAACTGGCATAGCTATAAGAGGGCATTTAGTAATATATTTCTGCCCTGAATACATGTTTAGCCTTTTCATCCAGCAATGAAATTTCTAGACACGAACTCAATGAAAGGGTGAACATGCAAATGTATATATATATATATATATATATATATATATGCATGGATTTAATGGGAGCAAAATCACTGATGGAAAAAAAATAGTGAGGGTTGAAAGATGAAAGCAAAGAACCTGTTTAAGACCACCAGATTGTGGTCAGGGTGAAAATAATATTTTAGTAGTGTGAAGAAGGCAGGAAGAGAAGAAATCCAAATTTCATGGCCAGATTGTCGGTCCTTCTTAGTGGCAAACAAAATAATTAGAGAGCCTGATTCAAAGAAGGTGGAAGGAAAGGCCAAGGGGTTTCACACTGACTGTACATGCACACCTTGACACATGTGTCCCAATACACACATGTACACATACATATAACATGCACACAAACATGCACATATATGTACCCACAAACACAGTAATCATCATGTTGAAGAAGGAATCTTTAATATACTTCAGATTTGGGATAAATATGCTATAAAAATATCTCAGAAGAGTGATGAATATCATTTTATAGATGCTATCTATTCAGTTTCTTCAAAATTGAGTCATGAATTTTTAAAATCATAGATAAAGCCCTATCAATTTACAGCCTAAAGCATGCATAAAAAGTTAAAATTTTTCTTGGCTTTTCATATTAAACAGTTTAAATGTCACATTATCCACAAAGGTGTATTTTCTTCTTATTTTATCTAGGATTTAATTTTAAAGGTGAAGTGAAACTTTTTCTGTATCCTCCCCCATACATCTCTAAAAACCAAAAACAAAAACAAAAACAAAAAAAATCAAACTGCATTTCTTTAATGTGGCATTTCACTGGGTTTTTAACTTACTGTTTTGGTGTATCGTTGGCATGTCAACACCTCCCCTTCAGAAGGAAGCCAGTAACATTTTTCAAGGAAGACGAAGAAAGCATTTTTTTAAGGACATTTCTCACGGAGAAGGTGAGTGTGAATAATTGATGGACTCACTCATTCAAAAGAGTTGACCAGGATGACTGGGGTTCTGCCTGCTTCCTCCGGCTTCTGCCTCAGGCACAACCCTGCCAGGTGTTCTGCACTCTGTCAGGAACACCAGCCTTGTTGTTTGCTTCTTTTTCTTGCACAGAAGATTTTTTTTTTTTAGATCTTCCCTTTTACTAGTACAAAACAGTAACCTAAACATACCACAAAACTCTTAAAAAAAATTCTAAAAGGAGGGGTTTGAATTTGGGCTTGCAATTATAATGCAGAAGAAAGCAAACATATTTTCTTTTTAAAATAAATTTATTTATTTGAAAGAGAAAGAAAGTGAGAGAGAATGGGCATGACAGAGCCTCCAGCCACTGCCAACTAACTCCAGATACATGTGCCACCTTGTGCATCTGGCTGTAGTGGGAACTGGGGAATCGAACCTGGGTCCTTTGTCTTCGCAAGCAAGCACCTTAACGACTAATCCATCTCTCCAGTGCCAAGGAAACATATATTCCCTAAGAATTATTTTCCTAAAATGTTCTAGTTTTTTAAAATGTTTAATAGTTGTATTATAAGTTTGGTTTTGTTCTCATTTTCCAGAAGGAAGTTAAGCAGCAAATAAAACGACAAACACAGGCAGTGGTTTAGGTCTGTCATGGTTTGAATGATTCCCAAAGGCTCATGGGTTTTGAATAATTTGTCCCAAGCTGATGGCAACTTGGGGAATTTTGAATGTTTCCCATAGGCTCATGGGTTTTGAATAATTTGTTCCAAGCTGATGGCAATTTGGGAAATTTTGGGGGCCCTTGGGTTGTAGAGACTTACTAGAGAAAGGGTGTTACTGAGGCAGGCCATGGGATTTTATAATCCAGCCCTACTTGCCACTGTTCCTAGCTCACGCTTGTAACTTCCTCCCCACTGTGTGAGGAGATGTGACACTCAATTATCTGCTCTGCCATGCCTTCCTTGTAGTGATGCAACGTCTCCTTGAAACTATGAGCTGACATAAACCCTTTGCTTCAATAAAGGCTTCTGGTTAGGTGTTTTGTTTTTCTGTTTCGTTTTTTTGTTTCTCCCCTACCAATGAGAAGTTAACTGCTGCAATCTCCATATAAAGACGGGTGATTTCTTTAAAAAATAAAAAAAAAAATTATTTATTTATTTGAGAGAGAGATAGAGAGAGAAAGAAGGAGAGAGAGAGAGAGAGAGAATGGACACACCAAGGACTCTTCTAGCCACTGCAAATGAACTCCAGATGCACACATCACCTTGTGCATCTGGCTTTATGTGGGTCGTGGGGAACTGAACCTGGGTCCTTTAGCTTTGCAGGCAAGTGCTATATCCACAAAGCCATCTCTCCAGCCCAAGAATGGTGATTTCTTTCTTTTATTTGAGGTGTTGGATTATGGGTTAGGTAAAGAGCAAACTATGGCAGTGATGGGCAGTGAAGAACAAATAGGGGTACAGCCATATATTTTGTAAAGAACACCCAGTGGAAAACGTTCCAGAGAGTTTGGTCCTCATTTGCCTTATGGATGAGGCTAAGGTTTACAATCCGATAGAAGCCTGTTTAACATTTTTATTTTCTCCACTATGCACTAACAAACTCTTGATATTTTCCCTTAATCCTGGAGAATTTTTTTTTCCACCACTAAACTGGTTGGAATCCTTTCACTCTACAAATATAGGACTCAGGAGTGGTTGAAAAGAGGAAATTGTACACAATGGAGTGCCCAAGACAGTGATGGATGGTCAATTTGAGGATTATAGCTCCAGACCCTGAGATATGTGGCAAATGTGTTCCACTTCGGAAGCTGGACATGTCTAGATTCATTCAGGTTGAAGGCTTTAATCCCCAGGAGACCCTAATCTGACAACTGTTACAATCTTGGGCTTCTGGAAGCAGCGAGTAGAAGCATCTGATGGCAGCAAGGATTGGCAGGCAGTGCTGCGTATGGTTATAGCTTACGTATAGATTTGGGGTCTTTGTATATTGATCCCTATAGATGCAAACACTATTGTGGGACCTAGAGTTTCAGGGTTCTCCAGCTGGTGTTATATCTCTTGATCTTCAGATATCTGGGTTCCCTGGTCCTTGGCAGCTCCGTATAACTCTTCCAGTGCACAGCACTTACAGTTTCTTGTCTTCAGCACAACATAGACTTGTGCATCATCATCATCTCTGCTTCTAATTGTTTCAACACCAGAGGACAGCACAGGGGGTCTTGCAGGCGGCTCATACTGTGAACTGAGCCACAGGTTATCATAGGACCAGAAAGTGGCTGTGCCAAGGATGTGAGCACTAATCATGACAGTTCTCAATGCAGAGAAACAAGAAACTTTGTTTACATTAATCACACCTGGGGATGTGTACCTGCCCCCGGAACCTCCCTCTGGCCTGGATACAAATGGCTGTGGGACCATCTAGAGGTCGCTAAGACTTGTTATCACAGACATGTTAGTCATGACTTATGAAATAGTTATGGCTCTGTCAGTGCCTTTGGGACCCTAAAATTCCATTTGACAGCAAGAAGCTACGGTGACCATGTAAGTCTCTCAGAGTGCTGAGAGTAAATAGGCAGCTGTGACCTGGAGACACACTGGTTTATGCTATGATTGTAATTCTCCACTTAACACAGCCAGTGCACCAAGGAAGTGTAGGAGATGTCAATTAGGGGGTCAACTCTCCCCAGCCCTTTAAGACTTCAGTTTTATAAATCATTTCAATCATTTAAAGCAAAATAATCATTACGGGATTGCTTGGGATAAAGATTTATTTGTAATTGTGATGTTGTGATGCAACAGTAGTTAATAATCCTTCAGCAATGCTTAACTCCTGCCCAAAGTTCCTTACAGACATGAAGAATCATTCTAATCTGTCAAAAAAAAAAAAAAACGAGGGCTGGGCTGGAGATATTGCAGGTTAGGGCTGTTGCCTGCCAGGACTAACGACCTGATTTTAATTCTCCAGTAACCATATAAGCCAGATGCACAAGCAATGCATGTGTCTGGAGATCGTTTGCAGTGGCTAGAGGCCCTTGACCACCCATGTGCTCTCTCTGTCTCTTTCTCCTCTCTCTCTCTGTGTCTATATTTTTTTGCTTGCAAATAAATAAGTAAAATATTTTTAAAAAGACTTTAACAAAAGAGGACATTATTTCACTGTGATAGAGAATGGTGTTAGAGTAACCCAGAATGTGTTTTTATTTTGTTGTGTTCATGAAGTTGAAGGGAAATAATATGCCATTATTAATATTTTTGGAATAGATTAAATTAATTTGTGAGTGTGTTTGGAATTGGTTGATCATATCTATATTGTGAATCTAAGCTTTAAAACCAATTGATACCATTTTCTCTACTTACTTTCTTAATTTTTTTCTGATTTGCCTGAAATGATGTGTCTTGAATGCAATAAACATTTTTTAAAACCTCTCTCTCTCTCTCTCTCTCTCTCTCTCTGTGTGTGTGTGTGTGTGTATGTATGTGTGTGTTCATGCAGTGGTCACATGCTAGGACACACAAGAGGAGGTCAGAGGGCAATCTCAGGTTGTGGGCCTCACCTGCTGTCTTGTTTGGGGCAGGGTCTCTCGTTGGCCTCTGTATATGTCAAGCTAGCTGGTCCATGAGCTCCTGAGATTCTCTTTTCTCTCCCACCTGTATCAATGTAAGTGGGCTAAGATTACAGACATTTACCATGTTATCATTTATAAGGCTCTGGGTATCCAAATGCAGGTCATCACATTTGACCCACTGCTTACTCCCCAGCTGAGCAGTCGTAACCATAATTAAATTGTCTATGCAGTTGATTCTTTCTTTCTTTCTTTCTTTCTTTCTTTCTTTCTTTCTTTCTTTCTTTCTTTCTTTCTTTCTTTCTTTCTTTTGTTTCTTTTGAGATAGGGTCTCACTCTAGCCTAGGCTGTCCTGGAATTCACTCTATATTCTCAGGGTAGCCTTGAACTCATGGAGAACCTCCTACCTCTGTCCCTAGTGCTGGGTTTAAAGGTGTGTGCCACCACTCCTGGCTTTAGGATTTTGAATCAATATTATATTATAATGGGAATTTTCACCTTTCCACCAGAAAGAACTCCATTTCAGCATATAAAATATAGAATGGTAGCTTTTAATACCCATGATAAAATTTGTAAAAGTAGAGTGTATTTCAGGACAAGAGATTCCAGGATGAGTAGGTGAAGGGAGAGGAGTTCATGGCATGAACAAAATAGTAGAGTTGTTTATAAAAATTTGGTAGTATCTTTTTATCTATCTATCTATCTATCTATCTATCTATCTATCTTCTATCTATCTATCTATCTATCTATCTATCTATAGTCAACATATGATCAATTTTTGTTTAAAATTTTATTATTAATTATTATTAGTGTGTATATGTTTGTGTGGATGAGTATGATGTGTGTGTATGTATGAGTGCATATCTGCCACAACACACATGTGAGGGTTTGAGGACAGCCTTGGCTGTGGTGTTCATCTCCTTCTTCCACTTTGCTTAAGATAGGGTCATCTGGTTTTATTAGTTTTTCTCTCTCTCCTTCTATATCTCTCTCTTTATCGCTACACCACTGCATGTGCTATTTGTGTCTATCTGGCCTCACAAGCTTCTCCTGTCTCTTGGTTTAGCCTCTCATTGCCCTAGGTGCAGTATGGTTACAGGGATTTGTGATACTTTGTGTCTTGTTTCATGTGGGTGCTAGATAATTGATCTAGGGCAACCAGACTTGAAAAAAAAATTCTTTATCCCCACATCCATCCATTTGTTTCAAAGTTTCACATAATGCTATAGAAGAAGGATTTAAAATATCATTTCGGAGGGCATATAAGTGTCTTGCTATAGGGTGCATAGATATGACACTCAGTACATTGTATTGAGATTTACTCCATGAGTGACATTGTATAATCTCCTCTAATGAGAGCCTGGAAGAGATGATGTATTCCTTAGTGAATGTGTCAGAGCTGCAAACAGAGGCTCTTCTCATATGGCAAGTTTTTAAGGCCAAGTGACTTCAGTGTGTGTATAAATAGAAAACCTCATGTGTCCTTCACCATTCTCAGGAAATCTCCTGAGAGAATTCTGAAGGGATGATTTTGCCTGGGGACTTGTGCAAAGTGATTCACTAACTCTTCTCTGAATTTCTGATTTTAACATAGCTTGGCCACAAAGGTGGGAAAATAATGATGCATGACTGACCCTTCACTATGCTTTAGCCAAGTCACATGGACGATCTAATCCTATGGAATTTCCTTTGACTATTTACACTGTCTGTCATCCCTGAAGATTCTGATTTGGCTAGTTGGAATAGAAGGGTTCTCAGTGGAATGGGGGCAGGGAGGAGGGAAAAGATCAATCCAACCCATGATGTATCCATATAAAATATGTTCTTAATAAAAAAAAAAATAAACTGGTCTAACTTTACCCATCAGAACAAAAATGTGAGTAAAATATGTAAACAGGTGTATTTTAGAAATAATTTTTGAAAAACTAAAGAAACAAGTTTTTAAGATAATATTTAAGATTTTTTCTGGGTTCACTCACAATGCAACTTGGGATAGTAATTGGAATGGTTGTTCTGACAGTAAATGAGCACTCATACACCGTGACAGATTTTTAAAGCAGTGATAAGTTTATGGCTAAGAAGAATGCAACTCAGGCTCTTTGGCCATAGAATATCTCCTTCCTCAAAGGTGGCATAGTAGAGACATTGGAAGCTCTGCCTGACCTTGCAGATCTCTGAAAAGAAATCTGCTGCTTCAGGAGCTGTTTGTATTGTGTGAGATGCCCACCCAACCTATACCCCACTATGGCTAGAGGCTTTCAAGAGAAATGTCACTCCTCACAGCCAGTGATGAGACTTGACATATGGCATCAAAGCATCATTAAAACTACACCTGCTGCCGAGGAGGCTGCCTTTCAAGAGATGTTGGAGCAGAAAAGGTTACCCTGAAAAATTCCAAAAGGCTGAGACTTACTATTATTCTTTACAGACAGTTAAATGCTCAAAGGAAAAAGTAAGCTGCCCAAGTATATGTAATTAAAAGCCACCTTTGGAGCATGCTATTAAAATCTTGTGAATGCTTATCTTTATTTTTCATTGTCAGAACATGTAATCTAATCTACCCTAATTTATCCCCAACAATTGGTTTATGTGGGAGAAGTTTAAGCAGGTAGAAAGGACTGCAAAATGTTGAAAATGTTGTAGTTTTGTTAGCTGGGCAATGTGTATTCGCATCCCCCCCCACACCAAAAAAAAAAAAAAAAAAAAAAAAAAACTATGTTGTTTATTCTGTGCCCAATAGCAGAAGTGATGAGGACCAGGTACGTGATAATAGTTAACATAGTTGATACTTGGTTCTGTTTTTATTTGGGAATGTGTATCAATAAACTATGGAAGATTAGGAAATAATAAATATATAATGTCCCCACGATTACACAGCATAAGCAGTAATGTTGCAATTTAACATGATGGTCAGATGCATGTATTTGTCCTTTCATCCTTGAAAATATTTTATTGATTTATGAGAGATATAGAGAAAAAGAGAAAGAGAATGGATGCACCAGGGCCTCCTGCCACTGTAGACAAACTCCAGATGCATGCACCACTTTATGCATCTGGATTTACATGTGTAGTGGGGAGTCGAACCTGGATCCTTAGACTCTGAAGAAAAGTGCCTTAACGCCTGAGCCATCTCTCCAGCCATCTACTTGCATCCTTTATGTTGTGCTATGCAGCATGTTAGACTGGATAGTATAGTGATGGAAGTTATTCAGGAAAGCTAATGGGATAATCCTCAATGATCTATGGCTAGAAGGATAATGTTTGAGAAGAAATCCAAACAACAACAATAAAAAGAATACTGGGGCTGGGCGTGGTGGCGCACGCCTTTAATCCCAGCACTTGGGAGGCAGAGGTAGGAAGATTGCCATGAGTTCAAGGCCACCCTGAGACTACATAGGTAATTCCAGGTCAGCCTGGACCAGAGTGAGACCCTACCTTGAAAAACCAAAAAAAAAAAAAAAAAAAGAATACTGGGGGCTTTTGTGTTCAGACCATTTGTTAAGGTCCTTGGCTACTTGGTTCTGTTGGCTCTGTCATGGCACAAAACAGACTTAGTTTTTCTCTAGGTTGGAAGGACAGTAAATTGTAGTTATATTAGCATCTGGTATTTGAAAGCGATGACTTACAGAAAGAGGAACACTTGTAGTGAAGTGTTCAGGTTTTTGGCAAACTTGCCCCACCATTCAGTGAGGCGGTTTGTGTATCACCTTCTAAGATATAGGGGTTGCCAATACAAAGGCATTGAGATAGGGACCTTTAAGATATACCAAGGGCACAGGATATCAGTGCTTCTCTGATAAAATATATAAAAGAATGAAATACTGCAAGCAAATGTAAAGCTTAATCCTGTGAAAAGTTTATGAAAATACTATGAATGAAAATAAGACATATTCCTGATATTATGACCAAATTTCATCTAAGTAAACTAAAATTAAAAGAATGTTAATCTGGGGTAAGGCAACAGGCATGAAGGGTCTGGTTTGTGATGGGAAGTGAATGTTTTCAAACATGATAGGCTCTCTTCCAGGCCAAAGAGCTGCTCAGGTCATGATCACGAGGCTTCTGGTTCTACTGGCTGCAGCTCCAGGATATGCCAAGCTTCACCAGGGTGTTAAAAAAAAATCATAGATTCATTATGAAAGGTTTTGGCTGGACATAGTGGCACAGAACTTTAATCCCAGCACTCAGGAGGTAGGCAGAGGTAAGAGGATCACCATGAGTTCAAAGCTACCCTGAGACTACATACTGAATTCCAGGTCAGCTTGGGCTAGAGTGATAATATTGTTTATCTTTATTATTTTTGAAGAACTCAGTGTTGCTTAAGTATACAGTAAGGCTTGTAAGAGATCAAGGGATACGTGTCGTTCAGATGATGACTGGGCATGTGGCTGATGGTTGTGAGCATGTGATGCAGAGAGAGTCCTGGGAGTTGTTCTTCTGTGGAGAGACAGCAGGGAATACTTCCTCCTCCACCTTCACCATGAGACATTAGAAGAAGGAACTCAGTAGCAAATTTGTAAACTTTGGGAGAGAGAAGCAAGGGAATCATTGAGGGGAAGCCAAGTCAGCCAGGGTAGAGGAGGCATGTTATCATGGGTAGGGGCCCTTGAGGTCAGTCCGTATTTTTATTTTGTGTCCTCTTATATGGGCTGTGAATCTTTGCCCTACAACGAATAAGAACTGAATAAAACAGAATGCATAATCCCACCTGAAGGAGAGAGGCCCCTGAATGATCTTCTCAGTTCTTTTTCATCTTGGACTCTTTTGTCACCCACCCCAGTGAATACACAAAGAACCCATAGTGATTTCTAAGAGAAAATACAAGACGATACATATAAAAATGCATTATAAATTTTATTTTTACAAATATTTTTATATAGTTGAGAGCGAGAGAGAGAGACAGAGAGAGAGAGAAAAATGTTGGGGTCCCTCCTAGAGCCAGCCCAGGAGGGACGGCAGGGTCTCCGCTGAGTAGGGGATGAGAGGCGTGGAGTCACAACACAGACTCTGGGAGTTGGGTGGAAGCAGGCAGAGGGTGAGCTGCTGCAAACACATTTATTCAAGGAAGTGTAGAGGGTTTAAAGGGTGTGGCTGGCCAATCATTGTGACCAATGACAGCCGGTCTCTAGGCAGATCATCTCGCAGCAGGTTTCTCTTGAACTTGGGACTGTAGCTGTTGTCATGCCAGGACTGTGCGGGATGCCACGTCCACAGAAGCCACATCCTGGTTTCTTTTAGCATGCGGTCTGGCTAGGACCTGACCTACATTGTGCCCTACATATCCTCCTTTTTGTTTTTATTATTGCCAACTATGGGAGGCATAGTTCTTTGCCAAGCCATTGTTGACCCCAGGCCCCAAGGAATCATCACATGCAATGGTGCCTGTCTTAAGTTTCCCCATCTCATGGGGTCTTACCCATCATTGACTACCCGCCATCCTGGTGAGATAACCCGAGGGGTGTGGCCTGGTTTCTTTTAGCATGTGGTCTGGCTAGGGCCCAACATGCATTGTGCCATACAGAAAATGGATACTCAAGGGCCTCCAGCAGCTACAAACAAATTCCAGATGCATGTGCCACTTTGTGCATCTGGCTTTATGTGGGCACTGGAGGATTCTACATTGTAAATATCTTAGAACAACAAATTTGCATTGGAAATACGTAGTAAATCAAACATAACATTATAACTAAGATAACAAGTCATTTAGTAAATCAAGTGAACTCATTTAAAGTAAGTCTCTATCATTTTAGAAAATGTGTAGGGTTTTCTTACCTAAAAGTGAATAGAATAGAATGGCAGAATGTTTTCTGATATTAAAAGAGATTTAAGCAAAAGTGACATGAATTTATTAAATAATTAGATAAATATTATCTATCTATCTGTATAACTATCCATCTAACTATCTATATGGTGAAGATATCTCATATAGCATCACCACTAAGTAAGTAAAATTTTGCAAGAAAATTCACAGCTGGATGGGATGATGCAAGCTTGTAATTCTAGCACATGAGAGACTGAGGCCAAAGGAATATCACCAATTTAATGACAGTGTGGACCATGTAATGAATTCAAAGCTACTATGGGCTACATAATGAGACCCTTTCTTGAAAAAAAAACAAACAAACAACATTAATATCTCAAACATAAGAGAGACATTTAAAAAATGTAAAATATAAAGATGGAGAACTGTTGATCAAGATTTTTGATTCTGTCATTAAACACATGGAAACTTCAAGAAGAAAAGCATATGTTCTCTTAGGAGGGTGGGTACATGACAGAAAATTGAAAAATAGGTAAGAGAAAAAGAAGTCTCTGAAGTAGAGCATATCAGGTCACATGCTTTCTTCCAGTTTGGAGTCTGGTATTAAGAAGAAAATAAAATGATAGTTATGAGATTTTTTTTAACTCAAGATATTTATATCTGGCCAAATTATATCTAGAAGTGTCAAGAGAAATATTATTATTTTCTTCTTTTTATATCATCAAAAAACACAGCTAAAATACTGTCAAATGAAAAACTAATAAGATAAGTTATAAAGTCAAAATGTTAGAGAAAAAAGTGCAAATCTCATTATAAAATAATTGGAACAATTCTTGAAAAAATGCCTGCTTTAATTATATAAAAATAAAATAGCTAATAATAGCTGTCTTTAAGCATCTGCTGACAGTATAAATGAAAATAGGTATAAATGTAAATACACATTTTATTCTCAAATGAGAAAAAGTTGTGTTTTAAAACTGTCACTTTCAGTTTAATAAATGTGCTAATGAAAGTTGATTTAAATAATTTTGGCTCGAAGAAAATGTGAATGCTTCAAAAGTAATCTTAATATTTGTTTAGGAAATAAATATCAAAAATAGTTCAAGCTATATAAACATAAACAGTAAAATTGAAAAGCTATGCTAATCACTGACTGTAAAGTATAGTAGCTAAAATGGTTTATATGGATACATAAAGAAACATGAAAAGTAGATGATGGCATCACAACACAGAAATGGAGAATGAACACTGGTGGCATTAAAGTGTTCCAAAGATTGAAAACAATGGAGTTTTGAAAAGTGAGTCCACAATAATAATGGGTGGGAGATGAAATTTTAAAGAAAGAACATTTTAAGCTCTGTGGCAGGTTTTTCTATGGGTCAGCAGTGGAAGCAAACTTCAAAATTAAAATGTGATGTTGTGGGGCAAAATCTTCATGTCTATTCTGTAATGATTGATATTTGTTTTATTCAAATGAAGGTGCTCTGGATATAGATCCAGAGGGGGATTTTATACCTACAATTAATAAGACACTATTACCTTGCTCATAAAAAGAATGTAAAGGTGCAAACAAAATTTCAGAGTTAGGTATATAAATTATATTCATCAGAATGGAAAATACTGGAGAGTTGAATAAAACCTGTCTTGGTATGCAGGTGGAAAAACAGGGATGTCATAAACAGTTGAAAGAAGGGAAATTGGAAACAGACACCTTCTAAAAGAATCTGGAGGAATGCCATTCACATGCACACTGTCCCACAAGGGCACTGACCCAGGAAAATCTCTTTGACAGATCCAGAGGGTCACTTGCACATAATTGGTGTGTAAGGTACATCCAGAGAACTAAGTGTCCACAACTCAAAAACTGGAGAAAAATCATTGGTAGATACATTATAAGAACATAAGAATCTAGCTTTGTCTAGGACAGACAAACATGATATCTCCTAATTTTTCCAATTAAAACAAAAGGATAACAATTACAGTACAAAATATGTTATTTTCATTGCACCAAATGTATTATTTTTAATTAATTAATTAATTAATTTGAAAGGGGGAGAATTAGGCAGAGATAGTGGAAAGAGAAAGAGAATATGTGCTCCAGGGTCTCTAGCCACTGCAAATGAACTCCAGATGCATGAGCTACCTTGTGCATCTGGCTTACATGGGTACTGGGAAATCAAAATTAAGTCCTTAGGCTTCACAAGCAAGCTTCTTAACCAGTAAGACATCTCTCCAGCCCAAAATTAATTTTAAAATTTATTAAAGATACCAGGATGGTTGTTCATTCCTGTCTTTCCAGTATTCCACAGCATGAAGCATGTGGACTGCCATGAATTCACCATGATCTACATAGTGCATTCAGACATAGTCAGGATTATAAAAGTGTTGCAAATGAGAGAAAGAAGAAAGAAAGAAAGAAATTTTAAGAAAGATAGAGAGAAAGGAGGAAAGAAGAAAAGAAAAAAAAAAGAAAAGAGAGAAAGAGAAAAATAAAAAGTCAGAAAACATTCAATATGCAGAAGTGCCAAGAAAATGTGATGAATGTGTTAAAGTGGCTGACCATGGTGATGCAAGTAGGAAGATGGGATTAGAAGTAAGAACATTGACTAAACTGTATTTTATGGATTTTATGTGATGTTAGTGTGTGATGCATACAAGTCAGGGTGATTATATTACATAAAACAATGCAAAAGGGCTGGAGAGATGGCTTAGTGACTAAGGCACTTCCCTGCAAAGTCAAAGGACCCAGGTTCAATTCCCCAGGACCCATGTAAGCCAGATGCACAAGGTGGTGCAAGCTTCTGGAACTGTTTATAGTGGCTAGAGGCCCTGGTGTGCCCATTAACTCTCTCTCTCTTTCTCTCTCTGCTCTTCTCTCTGTTTCTATCAAATAAATAAATAAATAAATAAATAAATAAATAAATAAATAAATAAAATATTTACAAAAACAATACACAAGGCTGGAGGGATGGCTTAGTGGTTAAGTGCTTGCCTGTGAAGCCTAAACACCATGGTTCGAACCTCAATTCCCCAGTACCCATGTAAGCCAGATATACAAGGTGGCTCATGCATCTGGAATTTGTTTGCAGTGGCTGGAGGTCCTGGCGTGCCCATTCTCTCTTTTGCTCTGCCTCTTTCTCTCTTTGTCTGTCGCTCTCAAATAAATAAATAAAAATAAATGTAAAAATACACAAATGATTCTATATACACACTACTAAGCAGAGATTATGAAGTCAGAAATAAGGAAAAAGGATTTTTTTCATTGAAAAGAGAATTTCCAACAGTGCTCAATTTTGGTCAGAAATTAATTAGGGCATTTCACCTTACGATCTGAAGAGTTTATTATCTTGGTGTCTAATGGGAATTAGCCTTGCTAATTTCTATGATTTTATGCAATTTGGACAGCAGCTTGTACGATCTGAGAACCAGTGGGGGAAACTGGCAAGTTACTGTCAAGCCTTACAGCAGGGAACAGGAAGCATTTATTGGTAAATATTCCTGCTATGCAGAATTTGTTTGCATAGTTTCATCAGAGTTCAAGTTGATAAACAGGACAAGAAAGTTGAGAGAGAAAAAAAGTGCCTTAGTGTTTTATATAAAAATTCTATGGATTAAGGAAAGCAGTTATAAATTTAAAATAGTAGTTTCCAGTGGTTGGGCAATGGAGAGAAAGAAGTGTGTGTGTGTGTGTGTGTGTGTGTGTGTATGTTATGGTCCTCTCTTCTGCAGATTGTGGCCATTATGAACATAGCTGTGTTTTGTTTGGTTTCCATTCCTATTTTTAGCCTGGACTTTTGCAAAGTCTCTAACTATTGTTGGTGCATAAGGGCTATAATAAAACCAGCATCAAATACAAATGGAATAGAAATGATCTACCCCTTAAAAGTGGACTAAATAAATGAATCAGAAGCATGCCTAAAAGGACATAATCAATTGCCATCCAAGAATATTCAGCTGAAGTTTATGTGAAACAGCAATTTACCTAATTAAAACAATGCAAATAAATAATAAAATGTTCTAAGAAAGAATAGGAGAAATGAAATCAATAGAAACAACATTTAGGAGCAAATATTTACTAAAAAAGATGGGTTCTCTTCAATAGCAGATATAATCCCTCTTTTTGGAGTCAGGTATTTATATATTTTATCTTGATGTATATAAAGGGTTGGATTGTATGCCAACTCCTCCCGCCCTCTGCTGTGTTTAGTTTCATCAAAGAGCACTATGATCTTTTGTCAGGGCTGGGGGGATGTTCTAAACAAAGAGTTTGACTGGGTTATTGTAAGGTCTATTTGTCTTTGTAACAAGTTGAAAGGCACTTTTAATTTGGACATCAATCTCCTGACTTGGCTAATACAACTCTTTAAGACACAGTGTAATAGTGCAGACTGACTCAATCAAGTGTGTTGGCTCTGCACAATGAGGCCAAACTGGGGCATCAAACAAATACATTTCAGGCAATCACCTTACAACTGTGCTCCTGGGAGGTAGCCAGAACTGTGTTGTCACCTTTCTCAGGTGTCATCAGTGTCCTGTGGGACATATATAACACATTTTCCTCCTCTTCATAACCTCTTACAACACGCTATGACAAGGTGATGGTTAGGGAACATTTCCCTTATGTAGGTTATTCTCCAAAAGCCAACTAAAATCATGCAGCCAACATCCTTTGGAAAGAGTAATTAAAAGGACATGAGCTTAACTGACACTTATTTCATCAATTAATTCCTGTACTGGAAAGAAAACAGATTAGATTTTACTATTATTTTATCATTAACAAATATATTGGGCAATCATACTTCTGGCCAAGATAGAATATCAGGTGCCATATTTTCTCTAGTGCTTGAAATAAGCTAAAACAACAAGTGAACTCTATGAAATAAAAACTACAGCCCACTGCACACAGTGAATATGGAGAATCAGTACATAGTGGAGACATGCTGAGAACTGGCTCTGCTGATGGCCTTGAAATGACTTGTAAAGAAGGGTTATTGTTTTGTTCAGCTATTGTAATATATTAAAGCAGAATTAATGAAATTAATGCAACCTAATGCATTACCTTGTAGGTCAGAGTATTACATGTTCAACGTGGGCCTAAGAGCAACAATCAAGGTGTCAGCAGAGCTGTCTTCCCACCTTTTACAGCTCTGGAGACTCCAAGAATTTTTTAGCATCTCTTGCTTCCCTTAACCTTCACAAACTTTCTGTTCTATGGCTTTACACAGATACATTCTTCTGCCCTTAATGTTCTTTTCTTAAGGACTCTTATGATTTTCTTGATCCCACCTAGAAATTCCAGGACACCTGTAGAAACCCTGTGATTTTTTTTTTTTTTAAATATGTTTAGGATCTTATTTCCTTTTCTAATTCTGGTTCTCACGGGCTGTGTATTGTAACATCACTTCAAATCTTATGGAAATGTGTAAGGGACTCTGAGATTACTTTTGTACCTACAGCAGAGTCAACATTGGGTCTGTCTGATTTGAGGAACTGGGCACTGAGAGTCTGAGATCAAGCTGTCTTAGAGCTCTTAGGATAGACACTGTGTGTGTGTGTGGTGGGGGGGCTCACTACCTGGAGACAGGACTCTGGGTACCTTAGGTGTTCCTGAGTTGAAGAACTGGAAACCGGGAATCTGAGAGCAAGAAATTTTAAAGCAATTAGGACAGACAATGTGTGAGGGAGCACTGCCTAGAAACTGGACTCTGGGTATCTATATGGGAATCGGGTTGATACATGAGAATAAATTGCAAAGTGTTGGAGACACAACTCAAAAGGACTCATAGATCTATTTACCATATAATGTTTGAACTGGAGATTTGCCTCATTAGATTATCTAAACTTAGTGATTTAAAATACCTAGGGAATTGATAGCATGCATAGAAGTATCTTTTCTCAGTAATAAAGAATAATTGGCCCATAGCCGACAAATGCTCTGCTCTCCCTGTACTGATCTTTTAAAAATGAGCTATAAAATTATTCAGTTTCTAATTATCTTCATAGTGATACGAAGCTCAAGTGTTTGTATGGATAAACCTATCTAGCATCCAGCAATATGATATTCAAATGGATGGGTCATTAATCAAAAATTACCGTGGAAAAGAGAAACAGAAGAAAATGGCTCATAATAAAGGCAGATGTCAGTATGTCTGATTGATTCAGGTGGGACACATATTATATAGCAGATTAAATAGATTAAAACTTATTAAAACTACAGCTGGAGAGATGGCTTAGTGGTTAAGTCTCTGGCCTTCAAAGCCTTAGGACCCAGGTTCCATTACCTAGTACCCAAATAAGCCAGATGCACAAGATGGCCATGTGTCTGCAGTTTGTTTGCAGTGAACAGAGGCCCTGTAGCTGTCTCTCACACACTTCCTCTCTCTCTCTGATACATAAATAAAATATAAAAAAGTATAAAAAATATAAAAAACTGACTCAAGTTATATTATCTTATTCAAAGTGTGAATGTGGATGTAGAAGATATTGAAAAGTGAATTTCCAGAGAAAAACTACAATCAATAAGGAAGATAAGAAGTATAGGAAATTAAAACACTCTTATGTTAGATTTGTGAGAAGAAAGAACGATGACCGTCAGTGTACGGCAGTAGCTATCTCCAAGTAAAACATGATGGAACAGAGGAGAAAGTGAACAGAGCATCAGTGAACACTTGGATAATTTCAAGGAGGCTCATACACATGAAATGACTGTCTTAAAAAGGGAGGTAAAGAAAACTTTTTGGAGAAATTATTTTATCTTTCTTAAAAATGTTTATTCAGGTAGAAATTATAACCAAACCCAAACATGTTCTTGGCAGTGTAATCAGAAACAGCAAGAACTGTCTATAATTTAAAATTTTTATAAGTATAATTTTAATAAGTTTAAGGCTATTTAATTTTTTTAAGAGCCCAGCCAAAATTATAACAATAGCGTAGAATAGGATTTTTTATTTAAAAAATGCAATATTTTCCAGGTGTGGTGGCACATGCCTTTAATTCCAGCACTCGGGAGGCAGAGGTAGGTGGATCATCATGAGTTCAAGGCCTCTCTGAGACTACCCAGGTGAGCCTGAGCTACAGTGAGACCTTACCTCCAAAAACAAACCAACCAACCAACAAACAAAAAGCAATATCTGACAATAATAAGATAAAAACTTGGGGACTGCAACAAAGAGTACATCTGTTTTAAGATCCTTACATAACATAAATGCAAAAATACTTGAATGACTTGAATGTGGGCTGCTGAAGACATTCACAATAGCTACGTTATAGGGTCAGCCAAGATGTTCAACAGACAGAGGAATAGATAAGGAAAATGTAGTTTATCCATGCAATCAAATTTTATTCAGCCAGAAAAAAGAAAGATGTTGTCTCCAGGAACATGGATACAAATGGATGTCATTATATAATGTGAATTAAGTGAGATTAAGAAAGAAAACTGTGCCATATATGTATATATTAAAGGAAAGTAGAAGGGAAGCTGTCTAGGCAACAGTAGGGAGTAATAGAATGAAGAACAGGAAAAAGGAGAGTGGAAGTAGGTAGAGGGGAACTCACTCACATATATTATATGCTTGCATGAAAATTTCCTTATGAAACCGTTATGAAACAGTACTATGCTAAATGAATTCTTAACCATAAAAAGAAATTTTATGTGACCTAACCTTGTCCTGAAGAGAGAATGCAAGGCAGCAAACCAGTTTTGCACTATGAGTTAACACATTTTACTTTGAAAGTAAATAAGTTGACTTAATTCATCATCTCTCAGTGATGTGTTTTATTCCTGGTGTGAGAGGTGCTGGGGTCCCCACCATGCGGGTACAAGTACCAATGGCACACATGATTAGGGGACAAGGATGTCTGTGATCTTTTGTCTCTGTTAGTTTTGCTTCCTTCATTTTCTCTTTTCTGTTGCTGGCAATTGCTCTTGGGCTTGTATTTTTGTGTGTGTGTGTGTGTACTTAGTAATGAGTTATTGCAATCTTTACTTCAAGGGGATTTTCCATTTTTCATAAAGCTGTGAACATTGTTTGAAGAGATTTTTATTTATTTATTTTTTTATCAAGGCCCATTGGAGAGCACCAGGCTCCTAAGGGAACAAAATAGTCAATCTATGTTATCTGCATGTTTTATTTATGGTTTCTTTACCAAAGTCTTTCCAGGGAAGCAAAAGAGCCTGTTCCTTCTTTTACAGCTATTTTTTTCCACTCCTCTCCCCAGGATTCCTCCTTCCTTCTGTTGCAGTATGAAAAAAAAAGGGAGGGATAGGATGTAAGTTAGAAGAGGAAGAAGACGGGAATTCAAGAAATACATTGTGGGCACTAGCTACTTGAGCTTACAATATCTTTAAAATAATGCCTGTGTTTCTGTTCCCTTGGAAGTACATTTTTTTCTTTGCCTCTCACGATATATTTTTTATCAGACCACTCAAATCAAACTATATTTATCCTTCTAGAACACTTACGAATATGCTGTCTAAATTAATAGGGCCCCTTTTTTTTTTATCAACTAAGTCCGTCACAAGTCTGTTCATATGAGAGAGACTTCCTCTTTGGTGCACGGTTATCTACTTGGAGATCTTGATGGATTACCTTGTGCCATTGTTTCTTTGAAATGACAAGATGATCACCTCGTTGTCATGTCATTCTGAACACATTTCTTTTTTTTCCCCTGGAATCTTATATTGCTCTTTAGTAATGTCCAGGGCTTTGTAAAAGTTGTATTGAGCCTGGCATGGTGGCATTTGGGAGGCAAAGGTAGAAGGATGCTATGAGCTTGAGGCCACCCTGACATAATATTGCAAATTCCAGGTCAGCCTAGATTACTGATACCCTACCTCGAAAAAAATAAAAGAAGACAAAAATAGCAGTTATATTGATAAAGTGAATAATGAGACTCAAGATATTCACATCACCAAACACACACACACACACACACACACACACACACACACACACACACAAAAAAAAAAAAAAATTGTTCTTGTAGTTATCACATACAATATACAAAGCACTTGAGCTCATTAAACACTTAATTCCGTGACTATATCCTTATAAGAGGTATGACTATGCACTTAATTTTTTTCCCAAGGTAAAAGCACTGAATTCTGACAGCATGAGTATAATGCCTCCATCTCAGTTTTGTAGATATTTTATTTTAATGTAATTCCTTCCCCTTCAAGGTACTAGCTTGAAAATAAAATGAGTTTGTGACAGGTGTTTCTCTCTTTTTACTCCCATGCTCCTTGGCCATTCCAGCTGAGAGATCTCATAAAAGTGACAGCTCTCCACTGGCAAACCCTGCTACACCTGCCTCCCATGTTCTTAGTGATTGCTAACATTTATAGATTGCCATTTTCCAAGTCAAAAAAATTGATAAAATGCACCACATTGCACCTATAATGCTTTTTAAGCAGAAATGTCTTCTTCCTCAATCTTCATCTTAAAGGCCCTATCCACATTTCAGTCACTGTGTGTGTGTGTGTGTGTGCGCACGCGCATGTGTGTGTGTGTGTGTGTGTGTGTGTGGTTGTGTGCTTCTTCCTGTATCTATCTTTCAAATAAATAAATAAAATATTTAAAAACCTTTAATTTAACTTGACAATCTGTTACATTGTTATCACTCTTCTGAGATTGACTACACTGTCATTTACTAATAATGTCATGAACTCCATATAAAATAATACTACTTATTAGGTAAACTTCTGCATATAACCTACATTACCTTTTAGGTTGTTTTACATACTCATATCACTATAAAAATTCTCCAGATGAGAACTGAATGGCTCATTTTTATTTATTCTTCTTCCACTGTTTTAGTAAAATGTCTGACACTAAGATAACTTTCTTGGATATTTGTGGAATTTAGCAATAATTAATGGGATATATAATTGAGACAAAAGTCTACTTAAAATTGGTATGAATTACTATAACATCCTAGAACATAACAATTTTTATGAGAACTTGGAACTTTAAAAATGGGTCTACCTGTGCATGGGTTTGCTGCTAAGACACTTACATCTTGTTCATGTGAGTGACTTGACAAGTTATCACAATCAAGTGTCTGCCCTTTAAATCATACAAGACACAAACTGTATAGAAGCTTCCATTGTAAAAGGTACAGTTTCAATTCAATGTGGTGCTGAACACTTAGATGTTCAGTATTGCAGGTGTGGAGGCAGGAGGAGTGGAAGCTCAATGTCACACTTACTACATAGCACATTCAAGGCCACCCTGACAAGGGAAGACATTGCACCCAAAACATGACCAACCAACCACACAAACAAACAGAAAAAACAAATAAATAGTTCATTCTGTCATCAGATACATCAGGACACAATCTCATTTTTGCTTCATGTTTCTTTCACTTATATACCCTGTTTCTCATAGGTTGAAACACACAGGCACACACAGAGATGTTCTTTCAGCCCAAAGAACAAAACTGAATTTCAGGTCCGACATGTGATGACATAATCCTAAAATGTACAATAAACCATGTGGTCGTCCTGATGGAGTTAACCCAAGCAAACTGTGGTCAGTTCTTGTATACTACGAGGAAAAAAAAAAAAAAAAAAAAACTCTTGAATTTTGTGCTGGGGAATGGTAGGAAATGTTGACCGTCTGTCAGTATGGGGTGGGGGGGGGGAAGGAGTCCTGTATCTTAATTGTCATTTCTTTCTCAATTTGGGGGAATTTTACTTCTATGATTTTGTTGAAAATGCCTACTATGCCTTTGGATTGAAATTCTTCTTCTTCTATAGCCTGGATTGTTATGTTTGATGTTTTTGTAATGTCCCAAATATCTTGAGATTCCCATTCATACCTTCCTATTAGCTCATTTTTCTCTTTGTTGGACTGTATTAGATCTGCTATTTGACCTTCTAGTTTAGATTTTCTATTCTTTCCTTCATCTATTCTATTGGTGAGACTTTCCACAGATGTTTTTACCTTTCTAACTGTGTTTTTCAGTGCTAGAATTTATACAATTGTGAAAATGTAGATAGGAATTCTAATGGATGAATTTTTTTTTCAGGATGACCTGGAATTCACTATGTAGTCTCAGGGTGACCTCAAACTCTAGGCAATCCTCCTACCTCTGCCTCCGAGTGCTAGGATTAAAGCCATGCACCACCATGCCCAGCTAATTGATGATTTGTATGTGGGAGAAATCACGTTAATTTATGGATATGCATTGTGGATAGTGCTGACTGGATTTCATGAGTGTTTAACAGGTATGTGAGAAAAACAGAGAAAAAATGGGAAATATACAGAAGAGTTATTGTGGAACAAGTTTGGAGAAGATAAGAATTTCATTTTTGTTATGTTATATTTAACATCGTGAAACAATATATGATGTTTACCCATACATATAGTTGAAGTAAGAAAGTTTCAAATATCAAATGATGTGTGAAAGATCAGTCAGTCACAAAGGAGAGTGATTTTTGGCTTTGATGTGGTCATATGAGGATGGAGTAATCCCATATAGAAATTAAGTTGGTCCTATGTCACTTCTAGCAGGATGGACAATGAGAGGCACAGAGTAAACTATGTCAGAAATGTGCAAGGCCAGACCATAAAGGAAGGGAATAAAATCAGTCCATGTGGGTGAACTGGAATGATCATGTCATCTGGTACGAAGGTCAGAGCAAACCTTGCTCAATAAATGTTCTTTAAACATTAAGACAAGATGATGACAAGAAAAAGACAAAATGATGACTCATCTTCCTGAATAGGATCAAAGCTCCATCTGAATGCAGGAGGTGCTCATATCTTGTACATCTACAATTCAAAAGTGCTAGTTGAGGGCTGGAGAGATGGCTTAACGGTTAAGGCACCTGCCTACAAAGCCTAAGAATGCCCATTTGAATCTCCAGGTCCCATGTTTAGCGAGACACAAAAGTGACAAAAGTGTGCAATGTCACCCATGCTCACAAGGGGTGCATGCATCTGGAGTTTGTTCACAGCTCCAGAAAAGGCCCTGACACACCCATTCTCTCTCTGCCTTTTCCCCCCTCTCTCTCTGTCTCTCTTAAATTTAAAAAAAAAAAAAAGTGCTAGTTGATAAATACTCCAGTCAATAGTGACCATTTAAATAAAGTTAACTGAAGAGACAAACCCATTTTCAGAGAAGGTACTTTGTAGGAGAGGCTTATTCCTATGTATTTCTTGTTTGCTCTACCATTCAATGGATGGACCTGAATGTTGCAGAGATCAAACCTATTTGTAAGACTTCCTGTATTTCATGTTGCCCTTTATTTTGCATTAAACAGGAGGCATCTGTCAAACATGGAAGTCCATGCCTTTAATCCCAGAACTAGGGAGGCAGAGATAGAAGGACTGCTGTGAGTTCAAGGCCACCGTGAGACTACATAGTGAATTCCAGGTCAGGTCAGCCTGAGCTAAAGCCTGACCCTACATTAAAAAAAAATAATAATAATAAGGGAAACATCTTACAGACAAGTATCATCACAAAATCATAACAATTAGGAATATTTCCTTAACTAGTTTCTAGAAAAATATCAAGAGGGTGCTGAAGGCTGACCCAATGGATTTTGTGATTTATTTGACACGAAAAATCAGTTCCTAGCTTTCTCTAATCTTGTGCCTTGAATAACTTGTGCAAAAGATAACAAACCAGATTACTAGTTTCACATTAAAAATGTTATCTTCTGAAAACATTCAGAGAATATGTTATTATGCAAAGTTTTTATTAGATAAGAATGCATTTACCTAATGTGAAGTCTTTAAGCCTAATATTGTATTGATTAGTCTGGAAATATTACTCTATTTAGAAGTTTAAATAAATGTAAAGTGAATATAACTTCTGTTTTTTCCTTTATTTTCCTTCTCATCTTAGTTTTTCTTTTGTTCCTTCTTTATTCCTTACCTCATTTTGTTCATAACTCTTTTTGTTCTTGACATTGTGGTGCTTTTCCCCTTTAAGTAAATCATTTGTACAAGGTTCCTGGAAATCAATGATTCAACTAGATTCATGCTTTCTTATCCAAGCATTCAGTGACTCCCTCAAAGCCATAAGTGTCTTATCTCTGTGTTGTTGTCCATTAACCATGAAAGGTCTCTTATTGGACCTTTTTTAAACTTCACTGGGAATTATGGCCCATAACCCTGGGATTTCAGCATGCTTTTCATGTGCTCCACTGTCTCCTTCAGTTTCTAAGCCCATAACTATATTTTGGAAGATCATGGAGGTTTGAGCCCAAGAATTATCAGGACCTTCCTCTGAGTGAATATGAATTGAGTGGGATGTTTACATTTGAGTCAAGTTCCTCTGTCACAGAATGGACAACAATGAGAAGAAAAGGACATGTTTGGGAAGGGATTTAAGCGTGACTGAATTTTTACAACTATTTTAGTGGGTTAGAGGAACTACTGAGAATTTATAAACTGAAAAATGTAGGAATCACATGTGTACCTAAAATGATAATTGGTACAAATAGAACAGATTGATTCCAATGGAAATGAGGTCAATGGAAAAAATGGTGTCATTTTATTTATTTCAGAAACATTTTTGTGGACATACTAAGCTATGATATTAATTTTTAATTATTGAAGAATAGAATTTGAGAAAATAATTTGAGAAATTTTGCTGTACAATATCTTCATGCAAAAACAGATGTGATATCTAGTTATTCCTCTGCATTTGAGGACATTCACACAAATACCAAAATCTGTGGATGCTCACACTATAGAAAAAGGAAAAATGTTGGCATGTAACTATCTACATCATACTATTTAATGTAGATTTTTTCTTATACTCGTAATAGAAAATGAAATGTGGATAGTATACAACCATTTCCTATACTACAATGTTTAGGAGATGATGGCAAGAAAAATTCTTCACATATTCAGTACAGAATATCCTTCTTTCAAATATCTTTGATTGACCATTGAATGAACGCATAGTCATAGAGTCTTCTGATATGAGAAGTTAGCTAAATGTGGGCTATAGGAATGGGTTGTGGTCTACACTCTTGATATAAAGGCAAATTAAGTGAATCAGAAGTCACTGGAATAAATATTAATATTGGAGAAAAAGTGAAAATTAATATAGTGTTTAATGACATTTTAGAAGTAGGTTGGAAAGTTCTAACTCACTTTGTACCGCAAAGTCTGAGGCTTCTCATCATACTTGGATAATGAAAATACATATGATAATTTATAGATAAAATGAGAGAAGCAAATGATATTAGAATAGAGGAAGGACAGATGACCCATTTGAGAAACCTGTGGTTAATTACAGTTGAATATTAATTAGGAAGAATAAGTGGAGTGAAAAGGCATACAAGTAAGTAAGGAGTAAAGAAAGCCAGAATAAATTTTATATTTGTGAAATATTACATGTTTCCACAAAGATATTTCAAGAATGATGGCAAATAATGAACAGAACAGGATGAAACAGGCAGACTGTTAACAGTAGCCTTGAGTGACTATTGTGAGACATTCTAACTTTAATTTATCACAAGTAGAAAGAGAGAGAGAGAGACAGGGAAAGACAAAGAAAGAGAGAGTGAGAGAAAGGGAGAGAGTGAGTGAGAAACTGGTGAGTGAGAAAATGAGAGACTGAGAATGGGCATTCCAGAACTGCTTGCTACTGTAAATGAACTCTAAATGTATGAGCCACTTTGTGCCTCTGGCTTTGTGTGGATATTAGCCAATGAAAGCCAGGTTGTCAGGTTTTGCAAAAGAACACATTTAACCACTGAGCTATCTCCCCAGCCAGATTATGAGACATTTTATGCTCATATAACAGAAGTTAAGTCAAGGAAATTCTTGAGAGATGATGATTAAAGGACAAGTTTTTAATATTCTCAGAACAAAGAGATGATAGGTGTTTTCAGATATGGACATATTTTTACCCTGAATTGACCATTAGGTAATGCATTGATCTATCAAAATATTACACTTTACTCCTTATTCGTGCAATTACATGTGTCAATAACAAATAAGGTAAAATATTTGATAAAGATAGAAGAGAGTTCAACAGGAAAATATAGCTGAATATTAAATATGTTATAAGCTCCATAAATTGTGAAGACAAGCCGGAGTGAACAAAGAAAATTCAGAATTTCAAAAGGGTCACTGAAATTTCTTTTAATGTACATTGTGTATTTTGTTTCAAATATATAACTTCTGAAAGCTAGAAATTATGATTTTCCTAGGGCACAGGTGAAGGTCATCTACTATGGTTCCTCTTACCACATCATTATGGACCAAAATG
The DNA here is from genome assembly GCA_004027895.1 of Orientallactaga bullata. Lineage (NCBI taxonomy): Eukaryota > Metazoa > Chordata > Mammalia > Rodentia > Dipodidae > Orientallactaga > Orientallactaga bullata. The sequence goes on along the minus strand of PVKW010001606.1, from coordinate 40,265 downwards.
ACAAGAAGTACAGCAGCCTGCAATTTTTTTTCTGGGTTGAGTTTAAAAAAAGTTCATCCCCTTTTATGTGTTAACATACTGGAAATTTTAGTATGGGATCTATGTTACATTCTGCCATGGGCTTCAGTATCCACACAAGGTCCAGTGTCGAGGGACAAAAGACCATTTCACTGTCTCCGCATGGTTCGTATCTGTTTACCAGCACTGCGAGAAGAAATGCTGGCACTGATGAACGTCGTTAGTGAAAATTTCACAAATGAAACAAGGACACTGGACTCATGTCAAATATAATTACAATCTCAATGGCATCTCTCCACTTATTATATTAAATACATTCTTAAGAATGGCCTTAAAGCACAGGATTACATCTAAAAATTGCTTCAAATTAGTGAATTCATTGTGGATATCTTTGGAGATACTGAATGAAGTTTACTGAGAAATATATTGTAGGGTAAACAAATTTAATTCCCTATACATTTATCACTGCACACGAAGCCATAGCAAGACAGATCTAGTGAGCCTTTGAGAACCAGGTGTGAGAATCTGGCATCAAGTTACCTTGTTTTATATCAAATAAAAAATCAGGAAATAATGCATTCTTCATTAATACTAGGCATGAACCCCCTTAAACTTAATTTTTCTTAATCCACTTAAACTTAATACTTTGTTAAGATAATGAATGCATGCAAGTTATTTTTTTTTCATTTCCTCCATATGGAGTAAGGAAAATTGATCTTCTCAGAAGGCTGACTGGTTGGTCAGTAGATCAGTATGTTGTTCTCTCCCCTTGACCTTTGGCCATGCCCATGTTGCCAGCAGCTCTTTCATGCTATAGGGGCTTTGAAGATGGCAGATGTTCCTTGATAACAAATCACAAGGAAGATAAAGATAGAGGATATCATTCTCTTCCTCTGGGGGAAAACTTCGTTATGTCTATTTCATTTATTTTACTCACTACTGCCAATTATTTTTCCTTAGAATTAATAGCCATTTAATTTCTTATATATTTTCATGTATAATTCAACTCCATATATATATGGAGTTGAATATATATATATATATTGAATATATATATATATATATATATACTTTTAAAAATTTTTATTTATTTTACTTTATTACACAGAGAGAGAGGGAGAGAGAGAAGAGAATGGGAATGCCAGGGCCTCTAGGCACTGCAAATGAACTCCAGACTCATGTGCCACCATATGCATCTGGCTTATGTGGGTACTGGGGAATAGGGCCTCGAACCAGGTCCTTAGGCTTCACAGGCAAGCTCTTAACTGCTAAGCGATCTTTCCAGCCCTTATATATATATATTAATTCTTAAGTAGAAACCTGGTATGGATGCATCATGTATGGGTACAATCATTTCCCTCTTCCCTGCTCCCACTTCAGTTAGGGCCCTCCTTACTGGGATTGTTGGGATTCGCCATGGAGTTGTGGGTTATGGGTTGCGAGAGTAGCAGTCAGTCACTATGCATGCGAGGGACAAGGAAATGTGTCTGGATATTACCTCCCACCCTCTGTCCCTTACATTCTTTCTCCTTGCTCATCCACAAAATTCCTAAAACTCATATATTAAAGATTCAGAGCTATGGTACAGAAAAGGGCATGGAGGGGCACTAAGTCTTTTCATTTACTTTCTCCCTGATAAAAGTTTACAATAAAGACTAACTTGGACAGTATCAATCTTAAATTATGAGTCCAAGTAGAGTCACTGAAATAAAATGAGCTAAAACAATGCAAAACAACATACCTCAAAAGAAGTTCAGATATTTTTTGTTAGAATATAGCATTTATATTTTAGCAAATAGTGAAAAATAGGCTTGGGTTCTGGAAAGTGATAGAAAAACATATTCAAATTGTGCCTTTGATCTTCCTGCCCTGGGGTTGGGCAGACAGGCATCACCGAGGCGCTTTTTTAATTGAATGTGAGTGGGAGTTGTTCAGTGTAGAATTCTAATAAGACATGGGAGGTGTCTGGCCCCCAGAGCTACACGGATGCCCTTCCATATGTTCAGCAAAGCTTCTGAGAACAACTCACAAAGATTTCAATTTGGGGTGAAGAAATGCAACACGAAAGTACAAATGAGACAAAGCACATTCCTGGGGTCCAGCAATATAAGCTGTGTTTCCTAAGCTGAAACATGAACTGATGTAATGATTTGAAAGCAGATTATAAGAACTAGTGATGTTTCAATCACAGCAATCAGAGCCTGATGCATGGGGTTGTGGTGAGTCTGAGCTAAACAAATAAACAACAAAAAATTAAAATCTATACAAACACAAAAGCAAAATGTTATATTACTACCTTAACTATAAAATTAAAAAAAAATAGTTTATTTTCAAAGATTGTACGCAAAATGTCTACTTGACATCATATTGACCATTTTTTTTTTCTTGGTATGGTGGTTTTAGCATGTATTCCTGGCTCACATGCTTATTCTTCTTCTTTTCTGTTTATTTATTTACTTTTTGTTTCGTTAAATTTGGTATTTGTCTTTCCATATCCTTTAGTGGGATAGCATAAATTAAATGTCACTTCTTGTGTTTCTCCCTGATCATACATGGTTCCACTGTCAGCACTCAGTCTTGGTCATTGCCTCATAGTGACCCACTGAATCCTGGCTTTGTCTGAGATATATATATATATATCTCAGAGAAAGAGACGGAGAGAGAGAGAAAGAAAGAGACCAACATGGGGCTCTGGCCACTGCAAATTAACCCCAGACACATGCGTCACCTTATGCTTCTGGCTTATGTGGGTACTGGGGAATCGAACCTGGGTTCTTAGGCTTCACAGGCAAGCACCTTCAGTACTAGGCCATCTCTCCAGCTCTCTGTCCTAATTTTGCCTCAACTATACTCAGTGTCCACTTCCAAACAACATCAATGGTCTCTATTCTTCATTTCTTCTACTCCTGATGCTTCCCTCTCCCTCTTGCTTTTTTATTTGTTCTTTGTTTATTAGTTATGGACTTATTTAGTATGGATACATCAAGAGATGGTACCATCCTTATCCTCATCCCCTTCCGCTGGGGTCCCTCCTAGTGGGGAATCAGGAATTCCCCATGGGGTTGTTATGCATTGTGGGACTAGAAGTCGGTTGTTGGGGAAAGGAAATGCTCTGGGTATGATGTCCCAACCTGTGGCTCTTACAATCTTCCCATCACCTCTTCCACGGTTGTGGGGATTTGATTCAATGTCCCCCATAAATTTAGGTGTTCTGAATACCAGGTTCCCCAGCTGATGGCAATTGAAAATTAACACCTCCTGGAGGCAGTGTATTGTTGGGGCCTGGCTGATGGGTATTATAGTCATCTTTCCCTTGCCATGTTTGGCACACTCTCCTGTTGTGGTTGCGTACCTGATACAGCAGGAGGTGATGTCTGTCCTCCCTCTGCTCATGCCATTATTTTCCCCTGATATCATGGGGTTCCCCTCAAGCCTGTAAGCCAAAATAAGCCTTTTTTTTTCTCACAAGCTGCTCTTGGTCAGGTGATTTTTGCCAGCAATGCGAACCTGACTGCAACATTCGCAAAGTTCCCTAAGCCGTGCTAGGTGTGTTTTAAGTTTACTTTAGTGATGAGTTCTTAGGAGCATCAGGGTCTCTGCTTCGGTAGGTGTTGAGTGTCCTCAGCATCTGTCTCCTTCACCTTAGCACTGTCAGGCTCATCATGGACGCTGCTTTTCTGCTCATCTCCCTGAATCCTCTGTGGTTTCAGGGCTGCGGCTTGGCTGAAGTGCAAGGGTCTTGCTACCTTCTGTAAAAGAAAAAAAAAAAAACGAACACCCCCCCCCCAAAAAAAAAAAAAAAAAAACAACAACAGATATTCCAATGGAGTATGAAGTCAGCACAGGTTAAATGGGAGAATTTCATGGCTGTAGCCCATCTTTTAGCCAAAGACAAGTAGGAGTTTGACATTAGAGAGCATATTCTTTGTCTCCTTAGGATTCTGACCTGGTCCCCAATTTCAGATATGGGTTCCTTTCCACTGACTGGATTGGTTAGCCAATCATAAAGCTACAAGGCTGTGTGCCACTTATTGCACATATGTGTGCATCTTCTTAGAGTGTTTGCTTCTGTGTAGTTTAGACTCCTGATTGCTCACACCATTCTTGACCACTTTCCCCAGTAGCTCATGTAGCACGTTCGAGCAAAAGACAGACACTCTGGGGATTGTCTCTCTTCCGGATTCTAGGCAGGTCCCTCTATGTTCTGTGCCAGCAGCATATGGTGTCTTCAGCAACAGAGTCTTACCTTTTACCTCAGGCAGGTAATCTAGTGCTTTGACAGATGCCTTTCTTGTTTTGGGGACTTGTAGGTATCTGTCTGTGATCAACAAGTCATTGTGGGTAGCAACGACCACATTGTGGTACTGGGAGTTACAGGGCAGAGCCAATTTGTTTTATAATTTATTTTTTATTTATTTATTTGAGAGAAAGAGAGAGAGAGAGAGAGAATGGGCACACCAGGACCTCCAGCCACTGCAAACAAACTCCAGATGTATGTGCCACCTTGTGCATCTGGCTTACGTGGATCTTGGGAAATGGAGCCTTGAACTGGGGTCCTTAGGCTTCATAGGTAAGTGCTTAACCACCAAGCCATCTCTCCAGGCCCTATATATATATTTTTTAAATTTTTAATTATTTATTCATTTTGAGAAAGAAAGAGAGGGATAAAGTTAGAGGGAGAAGGGCTGGAGAGATGGCTTAGCGGTTAAGGTGCCTGCCTGCTAAGCCTAAGAACACTGGTTCCAATCTCCAGGTCCCACGTTTAGCCAGATGCAAAGTGACACAAGGGCGCAATGCCACACTTGACCACAAGGGGGCACACACATCTGGATTTCGTTCACAGCAGCTGCTGGTGTGCCCATCTCTATCTGTCTCCCTCTCCCTCTCTGTCTGTCTCTTCTCTCTCTCTCTCTCTGTGTCTCTCTCCAAAAAATAATAAATAATAATAATAATAATAATAATAATAATAATAATAAATTAAAAGTTAGAGAGAGAAGACAGGTGTGCCAGGAGAAATAAAAAAAAAAGTTTATTTTGGCTTACAGGCTTGATGGGAAGCTCCATGATGGCAGGAGAAAACGACAACATGAGCTGAGGGTGGACATCACCCCCTTGCCACCATAAAGTGGACAACAGCAATAGGAGAGTGTGCCAAACACTGGCAAGGGGAAACTGGCTATAATATCCATAAGCCCACCCCCCAAAATACACTACCTCCAGGAGGCGTGAGTTCACAAGTCTCCATCAGCTGGGAACCTATCATTCAGAACGCCTAAGTTTATGGAATATAGCAGGAACATTGAGCTAACTCTGGAAAGGTGAGGCTGGGCTAGACACACCATGAACTTCTCATTCAAATAAAAGCACTGATATGTGATACACAAGGCTTCACTCTTCTTCTGGCTGCTTTCTGTCCTTCAGAGCTTCTGTATCATATCAAAGTTCCCCACCTAATACATCTTTCCAACACTCCCTTCCTCTTTGCAGAATGCTAGTTCTTTTAGAAATTAATAATGGATTAATATATAAAACATCTTTAATTTGATATGTACATGCATGTGGTCATGTCATGTCATTATGGAAAGCAAATTGCCCACATAGACATTTGGGATACCCAATACTTTTTTAAAAAAAACTACTTATTAGCAACAGACAGACAGAGAGAGAAAGAGGCAGAGAGAGAAAGAAATGGTGCACCAGGGCCTCCAGCCATTGAAAATCAACTCCAGATGCATGTGCCACCTTGTGCACTTGGCTTACATGGGTAATGGGGAATTGAGCCTCGAACAGGGATCCTTAGGCTTCACAGGCAAATGCTTAACCACTAAGCAATCTCTCCAGCCTATAGGATCACCAATTCTTAACCAAAGCAATACTGTCAGTAACAGAAGAAATGGCTATGGGTATGCACATACAGGGCATGGTAGACACAAAACACCGTTGAAAGCTTCGTGTACCTCAGCACAAGTCTCTGGTCCCTCGGAATTCTTTCTAGAAAGTGCCTGTTAATGACTAAATGCTGCTATCCAACAGTATCTCTCCATATGTTTCATAGGAAAATCCATTTGGAAAATTCTTGAGTATATATTCCTTAGAATATTTGGCTTTATATATCCATCTTTTGTTAAAGCTGTTTTATAACGTTTTTCTGGTTCTCACTTTTAGGACATATTTTAATAATTGAATGCGGAAATATAAGAAACAAAAGAAATGATAAAAATTTTAGAATGCTTGAAAAGGAACCATGCATGTTTTTAACTAGACACTAGTGAACTATTCCTATACTATTGGCTTGAAGAAGTGATGGAAGCTTACCCTGATTTCTGTTTCTTCATTGATCGATCAGTTCAGCAGGGCTATCCCACGACCCATTCATCTATGTGAAAACAACCAACACATTCAAAATGTCATGAAATGTGAATTGTTTGTGAAAATAACTAGAATTTTGTAATGAACTATTTCTATTTTTAAATTATTTTTAGCCTTTCAGTCCTAAAATTTGTATTAAGGTTTTTAATTTTAATTTTAATTTTATTTTTTTGTTTTTCAAGATAGTGTTGCACTCTAGCCCAGGCTGATCTGGAGTTCACTATGTAGTATCAAGGTGGCCTCAAACTCATAAAGATCTTCCTACCTCTGCCTCCCAATTAAAGGCATTGTTTTACTTTAAAGGCCCTTTTTTTTTGTGAGGTGACACTGCCTATAATAATTCTGTTCACATTATGACCATTAATATCATTATACCTACAAAGAAATTATATATATATATATATATATATATATATATATATATATATAAATATTTTAATTTTTTTAGAGAGAGAGAGAGAGAGAAAGAGAGAGAGAGAATGGGCACACTAAGGCCTCTAGCCACTTCAAATGAACTCCAGACACAGGCGCCACCTTGTGCACCTGGATTACATGAGTACTGGGGAATCAAACCTGGGGCCTTCTGCTTCACAGACAAGTGCCTTCACAGTTAGGCCATCTCTCCTGCCATATATATATTCATTCTTTATTATGAACTATTTTATTTGATTCCCCTCATGTTTACAAAAAGAAATTTCTAAACTTACACATTTTGTTTACAACATTTTACCACCACAGAACTCACTGATATAAGATTGGCAATCTGATAAACTTAGCTGTCTTAGATGTTGATATTATATATATCAATAAGCCATTCAATAACAATTTTGTCCTTTTCTTTTTTTTTCTGAAAGTACTGCTTTGAATAAAATACTTTACAAATTGCCAAATTTGTGTGATAGCTCAATTCAAGCTGTCAGTTAAGAAAAAATGTGTAAAATTTCCAAAGAATCACATTTGTAATGGTCCAATTATGGTTCAAATTTGCAGTACAATGTGGACATTGAACAACTATAATAATTTTATGAATATTCCACTTTATTTTCAAGAGTGTTTTCTTTTCCTTGTGTGTATTTTGTAACAGAAGTATTATTTGAGAATGGGTGATTAACAAGGAGGAGATCTGGCTCTTTTTTCTACAGCAATGTTCATGACACCTTGGAGGCAACTGAATGACATTCCTCAATTTCAAGATCATCCAATTCCAGATCTATACCCACATTCATTTGGATTTAGGTTTACTTAAACACACAGATACAGCAGCTTTCATCATTTCCCTTTCTTTCTTTCTTTCTTTCTTTCTTTCTTTCTTTCTTTCTTTCTTTCTTTCTCTCTCTCTCTCTCTCTCTCTCTCTCTTTCTTTCTTTCTTTCTTTCTTTCTTTCTTTCTTTCTTTCTTTTTGTCATTTCTTTAATTTCTTCCAAAACTTACACCGGAATGATGAGAATGATAAGAGTGAAAGCATGGGAGGAATTCTTTAGAACAATGCATTCTGAACCCCAAAGGGTCCAGAGAATTCCAGCTCTCACAATGGTGGTTGTTGTCTGCACAATACTGCCTCCATCAACATGCCATCACAGACGATGAAGGAAAGGAAAAGAAAATGTTCACAAATAAGCACTAGGTTCTCATGCTTTCTTAACAAATAGAGTCATGTGACCAATAATATGAGATGTGTCATATTCTGTAAAACGAAATGAGCATTCCAAACACTATTGAGAGGCTGTGACCCCGACTCCAACTTGCACGAATATTTTATCAGACAATAATCCTTTGCAGTCACTAATTCTTGTAGATCTTTATTGAATTTGAGACGGGTTTGATATCTCAAGAGCAATAGTCTGACTGTTTTACTAAATCAATTATGATTGCCCAAATCCAGTGCATGACGACTACTGGGTAAATAGTGTGGATTGGGTCAATGTCATCCAAACCTTCACATGATAAAGGCTTGTTCCCCAGGGTAGCACCATAGGGAGGTGGTGGCATCTTCAGTACACGTGTCAGTGCATACTCTTAGATCATTGGAGGCATGCCATGGAACAAGACTGTGGACCCTGGTCTCTGTGTCACTCTTCTCTTCCTTTATATAAATGGTTTGCTTCACCATGTCCTCCTTCCATGACATACTGACCTCCAAAGTCCCAGAAGACATGTGCTGACCAATGACAGATGAAATCGCCAGACATCATATGAATAATACAAATCTGAGTACATGTGGACGCTGTTTATTTCTTCTCATTCATTCACTGAGTAGTAAGTATTCCTGCTTGAAAACACACTCCTGAATGAGTTCGGTATTGATACAGGAAGATCACGATGGAGAAGTTTGACATGGAACTTTTAGACTTACATCTGTGTTAGATAAATGCAAAAATAGTTTAAAAATAATCTGAAAACACAGAAATGTAGCCAAGTGTAGCCAAGAACCATGCAAAACACATTCTGTGCACTGTGTCTATTGTATAGCTCAAATCAGAGCACTGTGGTAACCTTTAGATGTGGCGATGCAGTTCTACTTGAATAGATTATAGGTACCTTACGCTAACACAAGTACTACCTTCAAATTTCATTTTTCTTTCAGGAATATTTACCATTAGAAGGAAATAACCGATTCAGCTTCAGTGTTCAGGGTGCTGGGGGTATTTTTGGCATCTGCCAGTACAAAACGCTAAGGTAAATAGTGCTACATCCAATGTTCAAATTGTTGTAAACTTCTTTCTAACTCCGTTATTAACTTCTTAGATGAGACAATCAATATTAATTTCTGAATGTCCCCCACAGCAAGCCCATCTGTACACATGCATTTTGTTTCGTTAATTTATTCCCAATGCAGGCTAGGTGACTGTTTTGAAAATTAACATGCCTTTTATTTTTGTTTAGTAACAAGCTTTGCCATGCAACAGTCCACAGGTTATATGACTACTTCAAACAATAAACTTGTACATTTCAGTTTGGGTATTTGTACTAATGGAAACATTTCCACAATTAAAGTGCTAATATAATCTTCTAGCATCCGGTTTTCTAAGGCTAAACTCCAAAGCATTCTTTTAGCCCAGGAGAGTACATACTGTTCATTTAAAACATTAGCCTCACTTTTAAAACTCACCTTTTTCCTTTCTCTGCTGTTTTTTGTTTGTTTGTTTTTTCTAACTTTTCCATTTACTCATTGAGTGTTGGAGACTGAATCTTGACTCTTATGCACACTAAGCATGTATATTTTAGTAACACATTTTTCAAACATTAGAATTTAGGCCATCTTCTAAATTTATTGTTCTCAACTCAAAAATTTCTTGACATTGACTAGTTACTTCATGTCATCCATGAAAGCTATGTAGTTTCAGGGTGGCCTCAAACTCATGGCGATCCTCCTATTTCTGACTCCCAAGTGCTGGGATTAAAGGCGTGCACCACCATGCCCGGCTCCGTTAATTCTATTTTTTAATCAATTTACCTTAATAAGCAATTTCTTTGTTAATCAACAAATTAGTAATTAATTTTTAAAGGTGTTTGGTGGGTTAAGGAGATGGCCCAGTGGATAAAACACCATTGAAGCTTGAGTCTTTGAGTATGAACCTCAAACCTCATGTAAAATGCAAGAAGCTGTGGAAGGCTTCTGTACTCCCAAGCCTCTGATAGTGAGATGGGAGATGGAGACTGAATTTCTCAGAAAAAGGAAGGATAGAAAAATCAACAATAGCAGAATGAGACTGAGAAAAACTCTGCTTCAAATGTGGTAGATCAGCATGGACGGAACCAAAGGTCATGACCTCCACATGCACTCTGTGGCAAGAGCACACTCATACTCTGACATGATGGACATGTATGCACACATGCAGAAACAGGCACAATATGTTCTACATAGATCATTTCTGAAATAGTAATTTCTTTGGAGGTGTTCTATTGAGAGACAATTTACCTCACATATTTGAGACCCTCGTTTTGATTCAAAAAGCGGGAAAAATAAAAGTCATGTAATGTTATTTACTGTTCGGTTACAAAATAATTTAAGGAACATTATTAACCAATGCCTTATGATGTTTGAGTGACAATTATCACCACCTATAACCTATATTTTCTTACCCAGAATTTATGCTGAGATTAGTATATTGTGTTGTTAGGGAAGAGGAAGATGAGGAGCTCACTATCACCCAAAGAATGCATGCATTTTAACTGGCCTTTAAGGAGAGTGGGCATATATAAATCTTCAGAGAGGACGGTGAATAAGGAAAATAGACCTTCTCTTTAGTTGTTACAAGATGAGCTTAGACTGAGCTGTCTGCAGGACATCCCAGACATTGACTGAAGCAATGTGATTCAATTGTTTCCTATTCTTGTGTCCAGAAAAATATGTACTTAGGTGCCATTTGGTCATTAGGTATCATTTAGTTTTCTGTCAGTGTGTGAAAGAACCTTGGTATAACAGGGCAGCAGCTATAGGGGCAGGAATGCAGCATTTAACCTGCATGTGAGAAACAATGGGGAAAAAAAAAGTGCAGGCCTTCTCTCCTGCTACATGACTTTAAAGGAAAGCTGATCATTCCCATACCCATGTTTGTAGTCCCTTCCAGAATGGAAGCCCATGATCATGTCAGATGTCCTTGGATACTGTGCCTCTGTTCTTCACATGGATCTGACTATGCCTGAGGCTTATGACTAGCCCCTGGGCATGGGCTGGCCTTGTCTCAGAAGATTTGGATAATCCGTATATGGTGGGAGCTAGCAATGTGCTCAAGTAAACATTTCCCAGTGTTGTACTGACCTTTACATAAAAATATTTCTGTGTATGCTTTGACATGTCTACCACATATTATTAAAATCTTAATGAACTAAAACACCCTCTCAATGCCATGATATTGTTTTTGCATCTCCAACAAGTATATGATTCTTCCATAGACAAAGCAGTGTGACTTGGAGAATCTTCTGGCTACTGTCTTAAAAACCATTTTTCAGCCGGGCGTGGTGGCGCATGCCTTTAATCCCAGCACTCGGGAGGCAGAGGTAGGAGGATCGCCGAGAGTTTGAGGCCACCCTGAGACTACATAGTTAATTCCAAAAAAACAAAAAAACCATTTTTCACGAGAGTTGAATGATGACTCATACAATGGATGATGTTTAACTTATTTGTTCAACTAAACAAATGTCCTGCACATGTTTGTTTTTTTATCCTGAATAACTCTTGAGAAAAGTAAGCAGGAAAATAATGTATTTTGATGGAAATATAAACTAGAATTAAACACATTTTCTTACATTTGTAAGTTTATTCTTTAAATGATTGTGTGTGCAGTATATGTTGCGTGTGTGTGATGCATCCACACATGTGTATAGATATGTGCATATTGTGTGCATGCTTGTGAAGAAAGTGGATATCATCCCCTATAAATCTTCGGCTGTTTCCTTGAGATGAAGTTTTCTCATTGACCTAGAATTGCTATTTTCTGCAAGATGAGCAAGACCAAGTAATTGTCTGGTCTCCAATCCCGACAGGACTACTGTCATGGGGAGCGTGGCCATGGCCAGCTCTTTATGTTGTGCATGTTGTGGAATTAAACTCGCTGAATCAGGTCCTTTGGGGATCTCATGATTATGCCACAAGAGTTAAGACTTTCTGAGCTATCTCCCCAGCCCATTGTTTATTTCTCATGCCTGCCTCATATTTGCCCTAAAAATCACAGCAGTAATATATCAAAACATTACAAAACTTATTTCTCTACGGATAAACTGTTTTAACAGATGCACACGTACATTTTCAGATATTTTGGGACACACATATGTGCACACACACACACACAGACACATTTTTACAGAAACAGATTGACAATACATGTACATTTATCCCAATTCATATTTTAAAAACTTCAACAATACATGACCAACTTCTTTATGAGGCATGAAAGCATAGTACATTCCTTTTGATAATTCTGTTAGTAATACAGAGCGTGATTTATTTTCAACATTATCATGGGCAAATCTAACACAAGTGGTCTTAAGTAATTCTAAATATTTTATATGCTAATAGCATTTCTCAAAGCCTCTTATTTAAGGGTAGATTACAGATTTTTTTTTGGCAAAATGTTCTTTTTTGATAAATAGTACCCCAATGACACTGGAGAAAGATGCTCCGGCTGGCTTGCTAACTGTCTTCCTTTGCAGCCTCCAGGTGATGAATGCTTCTGAGCCCTGGGATTCCCCGTGAGAAAAGGTAACCTTAGGAATGGCAGCTGCTATTCTTTGCTTTCAGAACAGTTTTTGCTCTTATTAAAATTTTTCAGAAAAATAAATTTTTCAGAAACATTTAGTTATTAAAAAAAAACTAAAAGAAGCATATTTGACTCAAGCATTTACCCATGTAGGCATAGGTTAAGGTCCTTTTAAAATTTCTGTCAATGAACATTGTATAATGCACATATGTAAAATAGAAATAATATGAATTTAAAATATCCCATGTAATGTTCTCTCTTTCTCTTTTTTATAGTCCATATATGTCATATTGGTCTTTTATAACTATCAGAATGGAAAGAATATGCAATATAGTCAGTCATTTTTATTGTTCCCAATATGTAATAAGAATTTCCATTGTCATTTTATACTTTATTTATTTATTTATGTGCAAGCAGACACACACACACACACAGATAGAGAGAGAGAGAGAGAGAGAGAGAGAGAGAGAACAGAAAGTGAATAAGCATTCCAAGGACTCTCACCTCTGCAAATGAACTCCAGACACATGTGCCACTTTGTACCTCCAGCTTTACATGGGTACTGGGGAATTGAACTTAACACTGAGCCATCTCTCCATCTTGTGAATGCTGAGTATTTCATTTTTTTTTGTTTGTTTTCTGGAGATTTGTACGTACCTTCTATTTATACTATCAGTTTATCTTTTTTTTCCTTTTTGAAAAAATCAATTCTTTATGACAGAAAATATTATAAAAGGCTATAGTAGTTCTTTGCTTCTAAGTTCTTTTCTAAACTACATTTACATTAGCAACCATGTATGACTCTCATACACCTAATTACTGTGAGAATCGTTATGACAGCACATGAATAAATCAAAAGCTAACAAAACTTTTCTCATTCCTGTCGAGCAGTGCCCCAGAAGACCTGCAGTTAAGAGGTGGAGGCTCACTCAGCTTTGCAGAAGCCTCATGGGAGAATCCTGAAACATCATCTCTGAAAATTTCTTTCCTCAGGCTCTGTTCCTGTGCATTGCAACACAGTGATGTCCTTTGATATTGCAAGAAAAGCTAAGTTTTCTAGAAAGGTAAAGTTACCCATTAATTACTGGGACAAGGTGTTAGATAGATAGTAATATTATTGTTTGTCAATGAGTATTTTGCTAGTATTTACTGATTTAAGAGATGGCTTTACCAGAAAAATAAGAAATGAGAAAGATGCAATACGAATTCATTGACAGATGTAAGTTTTGAAATGAGCAGAAGGGAGAACGAGCTGCTCATAAGACAATGCACGTGACTTTGGTCATGTGGGGTATGCACTGATGTCATTAGTCACCCAATGCATGTGCATGTGATCATGTGGGCTAGCCATTGATATCATTAATAAGAAAATGCGTGTGACTTTGTTCTTGTGGGGGAGCACTGATGGCATCAGTGAGAACAGTGGCTGGTGTTGTCCCCTTGCTTTGGATTATTTTGGAGAGTTGATGTTCTGAGTAAAGAAGAGAGAGCTAGCTCCAGAACTGGTTTATTACAGACATGCCTAGCTCCAGTGGCAGGATGCTTGTAGGACCCTGTGACCAGATTGAAATCGCCTTGATTGATTTACTCTCAGCTTTTCCCAGGGCCAAGAAGGGCATGTCGGTAGTGATTTTGACCTGAGCCCCTCACAGCCCAGCCTTCCTCTCACCTACTCTCCTTTGCACTGTCTAAGGCAGGTTCTGGATTAGTTAATGTGTATACCAAGAATGAGCATGAGAGGGTTGATAGTGGCCTCTCGGTATTTCCGGGTCCTTGATGCCTTATTGGAAGAGTTGGAAGACACACCCCAAAAGCTTATGAAGAGAAAACTAATATAGTACACTGCCAACTGACTGGGAAAGTACCCTAAGGTCCTGGTTATTACCCAGTGTTTCTTTTAAGGAGTCTGCAAAAAGGAGGGCGTGGCTGCTGAAGGGTATAGTTTACATGGTTCTTTATTTTGATCAGCAGACTTAAGTTGTGTTAACACTTTATCTACTGAGCATATGTGTTACCATGATACACCTGATTTTAACCTGTCTACCCAGTTATGGATAAACATGAAAGTTTAAAGCAGGTATTCTCTTTAAAAGTTCACTAAGGGGACGCAAGGGAGCAATGCTGCACTTGACCACAAGGGGGCGCACACATCTGGATTTCGTTCTCAGCAGCTGAGAGACTGCTGGCGTGCCCATCTCTGTCTTCCTCTCCCTCCCACTCTTTCTCTCTCTCTCCGAAAAGAAAAAGTTCACTAAGGGGAAACCGTTTGCCTTACTGCACTTAGATCCAACTGAATGCAGGCTGGATGACCCCCCTCTCCCTTGCATTTATGAATATATATACATGCATGCATGTGCGTACACACACACACACACATAATTTGGACAGAACCTGACTGTAACTAACTGTAAATAATGGTCACTTGGGAGGATAAACCTATGTTATAGTTTCATTGCTTGGAGTGGGGTGTATGTGCATCTTTGTGCTTCTGTGGGTCCCCAACTGCTAACAGGATTCTCAAGTGCATTGTGAGGAAGGTATATGTTTGCTGTCCAGCTAAATGGTGTCCCTGTTGCTGAGCAATTGTCTAGCTTTTCTTCCCTCGAGCCCAGTCACTGTTGTTGCTGGTATTGTTGTTTTATCCCAGTGACCAAGCCCCATCATGGGATAGCTGGGGTTATACATGTATGTGATGTGAACTTGCTCAGTTTTTAATGCAGGTTCTGGGGAGGTGAACTCCCCTGAGTCAGCCTCAGTACCTCCAGGCCTAATGCTCAAGCTTATACCAGTAAGCCATCTCCTAGTCTAAGAGGCAAGTTTGCACACTATTTGGGCAAACAGAAAGCTATTGCTAAGGAGGGTGGGATACAGAATTTGAATAGATAGAAAATTGAATTCTTAATGACATGACTATTTTGAATGCTATTTAGTGGTTTGGATTGAAGAGGTGGTAGAATCAAGAGTCCTAGCAATTCTAATTTTCAGCCTTTTGGAAATGTGCTTTTAAAAATATGACCTAGCTCTTCAAACAAACCACATGGGCTGGAGCTTCAATGAAGTTATCTCAGACAATAACTCAATGTGCTGAAAATGTGCTCAGCATTGAGATTTCTTACCAAGCTCTCCTGTGTACCCTGCATATGTTGTGGGAGGCTGAGAATTTGTGTCAAACTTAATTATAGGAGTTGAAGGGAAAGTTCAAAGTATTAAAATGAATTAAAACCCAGGCAAAGAGCTATGGTATCAAAGGGAACCAACAGATGAATTTAAGATGGCTTCGTGGAAGTGAGGAGCTGTTTGGAGCGAAGAGTTCTGAAGAAGTCGAGATAGTCCTGAGGCAATCCAAGGGCAGGAGAGAAGACTCAGTGGGTAAGTGCTTGTTTGCAAAGTCCAAAGATACATGCGTCTGGGGCTCATTTGTGTGGGAAAGGCCCCAACTTAC
This sequence comes from Orientallactaga bullata, assembly GCA_004027895.1. Classification (NCBI taxonomy): domain Eukaryota; kingdom Metazoa; phylum Chordata; class Mammalia; order Rodentia; family Dipodidae; genus Orientallactaga; species Orientallactaga bullata. The sequence continues at coordinate 24,236 of PVKW010001606.1, read as the reverse complement.
CAACTCTCTTTTTATTTTTAATTTCAAATAAATTTTAAAAAATATTAAAAAAGAAGTAAGCCAAAGTGAACAGAAAACTCTAAAAAGAGTGAGAAAATATAGAAGAAAATTTCCCTCAACTTCATCTTCTCCAAGTAATAAAAACGCAAATAAGCCTAGTTAGGAGTCGGGAAAGGGCTTCAGTCTTATCTAATCTTATCTTGTCTCTGAATTAAAATTATTTTCATAATAAAATCTGGAAATATAAAAATGAGATATAATAATATCATATATAATATATATATGTATATATAGAGAGAGGTATATATGATCTTCAATTTACATCTTCTCTGTGTTACTTGACAATCCAGAGATAGAAATCAGTGGTGTATTATATTGCTATGAATTTCATAAAGCCTTATTCTCCTCAGAGTGTTTAAATTTCTAGATGAGCAGTTATTATATTCATCATGCTTAGTCTTTATACTGACCAGGCAATTATGCCTCAAAACAGAATTCAAAGTTAAATCCACTACCAAGTCTTTATTCAAAAAGCACCCAGTGTAGATACACAGACTGAAATATCTTTTTAATAACATAGCATTTTAATTGTAGTTGTAGATAAAAATAAGAATGATTTCAATAAAAGAGGTTGAAGGAGATAATGAAAATACTTGACCAAAATATCCAGTTGTACAGTGGAGAGGAATTCTCTCAGATTATGTAAATGCAATAATATTTTCTATGTAATAAAATATGATTGCAATGAAACCAGTCTCTTGACTGTATTAGCAAGCTTTATAGGTTATGGTACAAAATTTAAAGTAATAACTATCCAAAAGTGAAGTGCATACAAAAATGATGTCAAAACTCTTTATTTGTATTCAATGGAAACTTGTGCTTTTGGTGAACGTTAAATTAACTAAACAAAAATAATGAAGAATTTTCTTTTTAATATGTTTTAAAGTATACATATTTATCAAATATTCAGAGCAAAGGTATAATTCCTTTCTTGTCATAACTGTCTTATAAAATAGGAAAATAACATGTATAATCTTAGCTGTGGAATAAGGAATCATGTGGAATTTATTTGAAAATTATTATTATTTTAAATTCTAGTCTTTCTTATTTTTCTATTTTATATTTATTTTATTGATATAGAGATAGTGATAAGAGAGAAGGGGAGAGAGAGAGAGAGAGAGAGAATGGGCACACCAGTGCCTCTAGCACCTGCAAAAGAATTCTACATACATGTGCCACCATGTACATCTGGCTTTTGTAGGTTCTGGAGAATCAAACCTGGGTTATTAGGCTTCACATGCAAGTGCCTTAACCACTAAGCCAGTTCTCCCAACTGAAAATTATTTTCCTGAAAGGTAGAAACTCTCTTTTTCTTATGTATAGTCTTTCTGGCTTTTAGCAATTAGAAATAACTCATATGTGTTCTCTTAATTGGGAAGTATTCCCTTCCATCACACTGTTCCATTATGACTGTGCATTCAGGTTAAATGTTCTGGTTGTGCACATGTCTGCAATTAATTGTTCCAGTGTATAGGCATTACCTCCAGACAATTGTTCAGTAGTGAGCTGTTCTCCATATCCTTATGGAGTTGTGTTTATAAGACTTGGAAGGCTTTCTGCATATTTTACTATGATTTTGACATTCTGCCATTGCAGTCTCTGTGGTCTGATAAACCAGACTTTCATGTCACTGAGAAATGAAAGTAATTCAAAATGTTCTATTATAGGGTCCATTACATTAAGAAACAAAATATGTGAATAAATATGAATTTGCTACCAATATGACGTATATATATATATATATATACATATATATATATATATATATGTATATATATATATATGTATGTATATATGTATATATGTATATATGTGTATTTATATATATAATTGTTTGTATGTTTGTTTGTTTATTTGAGGTAGGGTCTCACTCTAGCCCAGGCTGACCTAGAATTCACTCTGTAGTCTCAGGCTGCCTCCAACTCACAGCGATCCTCCTACCTCTGCCTCCCAAGTGCTGGGATTAAAGGTGTGTGCCACCACACCTGGCTTTTTTGTATTACATTTTAGGAATATATTATCTGTATATTTATTTTTATTTGTTTACTTCTTATTTATTTTGGTGGTGTAATGGTTGCACTTAGGGCCTCTTGTCTGTTTGCCAAGCCCTGAACCACTGAGGTGTATCCTCTGTTCTAACTTCAGAGACTTCAAATAGTTATAGGCTCAGGTTAAATGATGTTTTTTTTTTTTGTTTGTTTGTTTGTTTTTTTTTTGTCCTTTCTATCTTCTTGGAAAAAATATACCTTGTTTATCATATAGAATTAAGTGTTTTAGATAGTCTCCCTGAAAATTAACATTTTAGATTGTGTTACTTAATAATGTCCATTGATGGGGATGATCAAAATCAGTGTCCTGTGGCTGGAGGGATGATGCAGTGGTAGAGGCACTTGCCTACCAAACCTAACAACTCAAGTTAGCATCTCCATTACCCACTTACCACCAGATGCACAAGCTAGTTCATGTGTCTGGAGTTTGTTTCCAGTGGCCAGAGGCCCTGGTGTGCCTATTCTCTCTCTCCCCCTCTCACTCTCTCAAATAAATACCTAAAATATATATTTTTTTAAAAAAAGCAGTTGTCTTCAGTTATGTTTGGGAATACTCAAGACTGTTAATATAGAAAACTAATATTTGAAAAGCCAGGAAAGTGTCAAGGGAAAAGGCAAGTTCTAGAATTTATTCTTCATATACTATGTGTCTTTTACATTATAGTTCTTAAATGTATTATATTCTTTACAGAAGATTTCAGATAGGATAACAATTGGAGAAAAGAGGATTAGTAGTTTATCCTTCACAACGTCCACAATGTCATGTTCAAGTTTATATTGAAAAAGATCTCTCATGTAATTATATTTATTTTATGTATCTAAGCTAGGGAGCTTACAACAACATAATTCAAAGCATGATATACTGGTTGTCTCCCAATCTACACAAGAGTGAAGCAGAGAGTGCAATATCTCCATATTCAATCCTAGCTCCCACATAGTTTGGCCCTTTTTATGGGACATATGACCAAAGGAAATTTATCACATTTTCTGCGTCCCAAGGATGTGGTCTGTGAAGTACTTAAAATGCTGTGTCTCACAGATGTGCTGATAAAATTGACCAAATGTACATAAAATGCCCACAACATGCAAATTTGTTTTAAAAATGAATATCACAATATTTATTATCTATGTAAAAAGTGTATAATCAAATTTAAAAGATCATGTGATAAAATATATTAAGTAAAATTATACAGAAATGATAAATATCATTAACCAAGAGGTTAAGCATTCATGTGAGGATGTATAACTTGTGATATTGTTTTGTTTCTAGTTTAATTAATACTTTTCTTGAAATATTTCTATTGCAGTAATCATATTAAAACAATTAATTTAGAAAATATAAATTTTATAGATGTCACATACATTTGTAAAATTAATGTAATGAACACTTTTCCAGTACAAAATGACAAAGCCTTTCCAGTGATATAATCTGACTATTAGGGGTGTATGTGGATATGTGTGTGTATGGACACATTCATGCCAAGGACATTAGAGGATAACATAGAGTTTAGTGTCTCACTACCAACCATATTACCAATGCGCCCACCCGGCCAGCTAGTCAATGAGCTTGTGGGTGATTCTTGTCTCCCCAGCCTTCCTCACCCCACAGGTCCAAACTCAAGTACTCATGTGTATACAACAAGCACTTGATCCATTGAGCTTCCTCCTTGCCTAGCTTTTACTTTTCTAATCAGTTTAATGTTGTATAATATATGCACTGACATGTCATTTTGGTCTTTCTCTTTCTCTTCCATTCTTCCCTTTCCCCAGTGAAACACTGAATTCTAAATGGCCATCTGTCTGAGGTACTTCTGCTGCTGCAGACAAAACTGATTTATTTACCAGGCACATCTTGGCAAACATTCTTAGATCTCACCTAGAGTCCCCTGGAAACTGGGAACACTTTCATCATTCATAGGATCAAATGAAAATACTTCACATCACTGTGTCATGGGCCCTGAGCGCATGAAAAATTTAGAGTGTATGATAGAGCTAAAACCCTGGTCTGTCAAATTCCTTGGCACTCGACCATTCATATAGCTAAAGTAGAAAGTTGGAACAGCACCTCCTATCTATCTTTCTGTCCAAAAAAAAAAAAAAAAAAAAAAAAAAAAATCAATGTTTGCACCATATTGACTGAAGACACTGCTTTAAGTGGCCTCTGTAATACAGAGATGCATGGGCAGTAGAGGTGATGTCCAGCCCCTGACTGCTTCAGAAATGAGATCACAGGAAGAATTCAGAACATTTTTCACAAGGAAACAATAATACATACAGATGGATGCAATTGATGCATGTAAAATATTTTTGAAACTGTGGTATTGAATCTTTCTATGTAGAAGCAAATGAATGCTTGCTCACCCAGACAGGACACCCTCAATAAATGGAAGGCTGATACCACTTTAATGAACCAATGAGTATATTTGGCCTTTTTAAAAAATATGTATCTATTTAGGAAAGAGAGAGAGAGAAAGAAAGACAGGCAGAAAGAAAGAGGCAAAAAGAGAGAGAAAGGGTATGCCAAGGTGTCTAGCCATTGCAATCACATGTACCATTTTGCACATCTGGCTAATGTGAGTACTGGGGAATTGAACCTGGGTCCTCAGGCTTCACAGACAAGCCCCTTAACCACTAAGTCATCTCTCCAGTCCCATATTAAGCCTTTTGCAGCATTGGCCAGGGATTACTTATAAGAGCATGAAGGCCCTTAAGTAGCCACATTGCAAAATCTCATCCCAACATGGATAACAACCTCCACATGGCTTCTGTTTCTTCATCTTACACCCTCTACATCTATCTCCCTCTGAGGCCAAAAGACGTACTGAATCATCACATACAGCTGGCCCAGTGGGTGGGTGAGATCTCAGCTGAGGGTATGCGGTCTCTTTCTACCCACTTCTTGGGGGCAGTGGCTATGGGCTCTGTAGAGTTCCCCATGAACAGTCACAGCTGCTTCTGGTAAAGACAGCACTCGGATAGAAGACAATGTCAAACAACAAAAAAGAAAAAAACGTTATTTTCAAATATTTGGGCCTAGTGAAAAGTAAAAACAACAGCAGACATTTTGGATCTTTGGGTCCTCTCTATTCTGTCCATAGTCACGGTACTCCCCACTGTCTTACAGAAGAGCCTAGAGCAGGCTAACCTGCAGGGTGGAAGTGTAATATGGTATGGTGTGGAATACTGAAATACTCAACTACGCAAACCAAAACGTACCAATTCATGACAGCCAACTCAGCCTTTGGTCTCTTTGCTGACCAGAAGCCTTTGGGGTAAAGCGACAGGTAAACCGTGCAGAAGTGGAGTGAGGTTAATGAGGGGGAGCATGATGCAGGTCATCAGTTCACTTGTGTACACCTGAGAACATCTGTGAAATTAATAGACAACTTACAAAGACCTAAACGGTTTTAAATTATCTTTTACACACTATGTCTGCAGTAGTAGGAAGGCAAGTTCATCTGCAAAGGTGTTAGGCAGCAGCAGCTGGAACCCATTTGAAAGTGGTGATTAACAATACAAATCCAACATTTTGTCTCACTCAGTACATGAGCCTGCATGACAAGGAATTTTTCTCTTAGGCAAAAGGTGAGATTAAAACAGGAGTAATAGGCTGCAGAGATTATTCAATGGTTAAGGGACTTGTCGGCAAAGACTTGTTTCGTTACCCAGAGACCATGTCAAGAATCATGCACACGTAGAGTACACATTTAGAATTCGTTTGCAGTGGCTAGAGACCATAGTGTGCCCATTCACTCTCTCTCTCTTTCTTTTTTTTTTTTTTTTGGTTTTGCGAGGTAGGGTCTCCCTCTGGTCCAGGCTGACCTGGAATTAACTATGTAGTCTCAGGGTGGCCTCGAACTCTCAGCAATCCTCCTACCTCTGCCTCCCGAGTGCTGGGATTAAAGGCGTGCGCCACCACGCCCGGCCCTCTCTCTCTCTTTCTGCTTGCAAATCAATAACTTAAATATTAAAAAACTAAGAGTACAGGATGGTGCATACATCTGGAATATTATTACAATGGCTAGAGACCCTGGAGCACCCATTAAAACAGAAAAAAATATAAAAAGTAATGCCATTTCTTTTTTTTTTGGTGTTTTCGAGTTAGGGTCTCACTCTAGCCCAGGCTGACCTGGAATTAACTATGTAGTCTCAGGGTGGCCTCGAACTCATGGCGATCCTCCTACCTCTGCCTCCCAAGTGCTGGGATTAAAGGCGTGCGCCACCACGCGCAGCTTAAAAGTAATGTTATTTCTATAATGTCCTCTTTATGTTCTCAATCCACTAAGCAACTCAATTAAAAAATATTCTTGCAACTATTGTTTCAGAAAAGGGCAATGCTTTTGAATAAATCTTTGTAGACAATTAGTATAGAGTATGCCCTAATCTAATATCACAAAGAAAATTTCCAATGACTTGTTATTTAGAGATTAATATAATGGAAAAAAACGATAATGGTAGAAATGGGCAAACTATTACCCAATAGTTCCATTAACAAAGACAAAAAAGCAACAAGTAAATTAGTGTGTTTTTCTACTTTGGAATATTGTGCAAATTTCAGATTTAAAATAATATTGTCTAGGAAAAAGCTCTAAAGTCAACACAGTGAGCTTCATTGAGATGCTCAACATTCTCCTCTGAGGTTTTGAGTCCCAGTGGTGTGTCGAGCTCATAAAGGCAAGCTGTCATCAAATTCTATACAATAAAGATTTGTTTATCCAAGTGAATGATTTGGAATAGAATACATTAACTAAAATGGAAGCAAATATTGATTCCATCCTAATAGCGTTGAGAACCGCTTGATTCACATAACATCATTAGGAGATTAAAATTAAGAAAAAAGTGATAATATACAAATTATTTAAGATAAAATGGTCCATTTATTCCAGGCATTCACAGTGTCTGCTTTTTTACAAGACAAAGTCAGCTGCTTTTTGTGAGAGTAGATTATAGAATTTAATGGGGATAGGGAGAGCACATTAGAGCAGAGAAAAAATGAGTGATAATGGTCAGAATTTAAAGAAAAGTATTGCCCAGCAGAAGGCTTTGAATTAAGAGTCAATTGCAAACGGGCTGGAGAAAGAGAAATAAGACTTTAAAAAAGCATTTTCCAAAGCATTTCCCGTGCTGATGATTGCTCACGTGAATACTGGAGTACGGAGGCTTTTTATGCTTTTAGAACCAAAATAACAATGTGTATCATTAATGATTTTAATAGTGTGTGCTCTTACCATCATTACCTTATTTTAGGGGCTAGGGAGATGCCTCAGTGGAAAAAGCACATGCAGGTGAAGTCCAACTAACAGACTTCTATTCTCAGACCCCACTTAAAACCTAGAAGCCAGGGCTGGGGAGGTGGCTCAGCAGTTAAGGCACTTGCCCACAAAGCCCAATGACCCTGCTTTGGTTCCCTAGGAGCTGTGTAAAGCCAGATGCCTAAAGTGTTACGTGCATCTGGAGTTTGTTTGCTGTGGCACTATTCCCTGGGTTACCAAAGCTTTTGCTCTCTCTTTTCATGTCCTTCTCTGCTTGCAAACAAACCAACAAATAAAGAAAGCTTTTCAGTGAACAATCTCTTTTTAAAAAAATCCAGAAGCCTTGGTAGGCTTCATAATCCCAGAACTCTGATGAAAGCAATATGGGAAGCAGAGACAAGAGAATTTCATGGAAGTTCTCTGAGGAAAAAAGAAAGAGATAAGAAGGAAATGAAGGAAGGGAGGGAGGGAGGGAGGGAGGGAGGAAGGAAGGAAGGAAGGAAGG
>PVKW010001606.1:0-16271 GCA_004027895.1 Orientallactaga bullata | reverse complement strand
GATTAGATTCCTCAGTACCCTTGTAAGCCTGATGCACAAACCAGCATGTGCATCAGAGGTTCATTTATAATGGCTAGAGGCCCTGGCACACCCATTCGCTACCTCCTCCCCCCTCTATTTCTCCTGCTTTCTCTGTCATTGTCTCTCAAGGAAGTAAGTCAATAAATAAATAAAATATTTTAATAATGTGAGCTAAACTTGAGAGAAGCCCTTCTTCAAATGAGTTTGAACCATGAGGATGACACTGAAAGTTGTCCAGTGTTGTCCACTTACGAATCAGGCCTCTGCACACCCATGCTCACCCATGGGCACATTCACACATTCATACTAATACATACAAAATAAGTAAGCAATGAAACATTTAAACATGCATTATTTTAAAGCTAGTAGTTACCATGCAAAACCTATATGTAGTCTACATTGTTGGATTGCTGTTAAAATAGCTACTGTCACCCTCATTCATCAACCTGCTTATTTATTTCACAAAATGCCACCAGCCAAGTGAGTCATACATCTAAAACAGATAGAAAACCTACAGATGGCATAGCATGTGCTCAATTAAAATTGGTGCATAGGAAACACAGCCCATCCTAAGCTGCAAAAAATGAAATCCACTGATTCTCCCATAATTCAGAACTTCATGCAGCAGATACTGGAAAGCTATAGGAATTTCATTAGCGCTTATATTCTACACTGAAAGCCTGATGATGGCTCGAGAAAGTGCTGACAGCCCTGGGTTTTCATGTCACATGTAAAATGCACATTGCTTCTACTGTTTTGCAGTAAAGATAACTTGGGAAAAATAAATTACCATCAAAAAGATGACAAGAGGTCTTCTAAGTGTAAGGAAATAGAAATTGCTGGTTTGCTTGGACTTATTAATACTCCAAAGAGAAATTTTAATCACACACATTTTACTCTTGTCTCCATGAATTATAAATATTCATCTTTATTCTCTTGATCAGGCTTAAGGTATTTTTATATATTTTTATGCATTTCATTTTATCCTACACATTTTCACTAAGATGGAAATGATACTTTTAATCATAAAAAAAACTAAGTTAGTATGACGTCAATTTTTGTATATTACTATTTTGTATAGTTTTCCAAGGTAAAAAAAAAATTCTCTCCAGTAATTTAATTATGTGGTTAATGACAACTTAAAAAAAAATCTCCCTGGTGTTTATGCAGTGAATAACAAAGTATGAAAAACATTCTTTTTGAAGCACATTGTATTTAATCTGTGTAGATACCATCTATTTCACACAACAAAGCTTTGTTGGTCTGGCAACAATACAAACAAGAATATTTAAACATTTCCTTTTATTGTAGAATTTAACTTTTAATTAATTTCTAATAGTGTTTTCTTTTTGTTGTTTGATCCTAAGAATATTACAGATTATACTTATCCTCTGGTGGGGATTCCCACACATGTGGTGGTGGTGGGGGGGAATCTTAACATATAATTTGGTGGTCGGATTAATTTCTAATAGTTTTCTGGTTGTTTGATCCTAAGAATATTACAGATTCTATTTATCCTTTGGCTGGGGATTGCCTCAGTAGTTAGAGTGCTTAACACAAGCACACACATACAGAGACAGACAGACAGACAGAGAGGGAGAGAACTCCTGACATAATTTGGTGGTAGCATACATGGAAGCTTGGGTTCAATTCCCATCGCTCCAACAACACAAAAGTTCGCTGCCGTCAAGGGGCTGGCATCGCCACCACCATGACTGTGTTCTTGTGTACAGTCCTCCTTCCGACACACTGATCATTCAAGAGCATTGATCACCAATTTAATTCAACAGTTTACAGTGGAAAATTTTCCTGAGTAACACTATCAAAACATATCTCTTATACGAAGTACCTGAATTTTTAAAAATCTCTTCATTCATTGAAGCATCTGTCCAATAAAATGAAAGAAAAATTGTTAGCAATGAATGTTGCACTTTGATAAATTATATAACACTCAGAATTCTTATCAATAGCATATGTTTTACTGAATTTTGTCAGGATGTGTTTGTGTCTGATATTTATACTAAACAAACACTTTAATAAAACATAGTCATACTAAAACTCAAATGTCTTAATTAAATCAACATTCCATGTAATTCATATTAAAATATATAAAAGAGTATAAAAACAAATTATTATAAGTTTATATTTTTGGTCCTAGCTAATGTCCATCTTTATCCTACTGTTCTGTAATGAGCAATAATATGAAAAATTTATAAAATTTATCAAATCTATAAATTTATCTAATGCAGAGAAGTTCATTAGGTACAAAGTAACTAATTCAATTTTCCAAAAGAAAATAATTTACAAAGATGCAATAAAACTTTAGTGGTAATTTTTGAAATAATCTGGTTGAGATAAGCAGTATTTTTTGAGAAGTTTCTGCTTATTTCATTTTTCATTTTTGTCTAGTTCGTTTTATTGGTAGTTAATATTTTCAGATCACTGTGTATTTCAGATATTAGTCCCCTCTCAGATGTGTAGCTCACAATAATTTTCTCACATTCTGTAGCTTGTCCCTTCATTCTTGATTTCTTTGCTGCAAAGAAATTTGAAGTTTCAGGCAGTCCTGTGTGTCAAGTATTTTTTAACTGTTTTTTATTAGTTATGTATATATTGTTTTTACAGGATACAGCCATGATGGTACTGTCGTTAGCCTTCTCCCTGTCCTCCCTGCATGGAGATTGTGGGTCTTGGTTTGTGGGGGTAGCCATCAGTTATGGGAGAGAGGCAATGAGCACAATGACCCAACTCATGGCTCTAACAATTTTTCCACCCCCTCTTCCACGAATTTCCCTGATCCATGTTGGGTTCATTTTATGTCTATTTCACTGACCAGGACCTGGGACTTTCTGTGTCTCTAGATATCTGATTAAGTAGGAGTTGAGTGTTCTTTGTGTCTATCTCCTTCACCCTTGTGCTGCTACCAGATTCACCAAGAAAGCAGCACTCTTGCTCATTTCCCCAGTAACCCCATGGCTTCAGCTGGTGCCCTGGTGAGGTGTGATGGGCTGATTCTGTCCTCAGGTTCTGCGTCCATCTGAAAAAGAGAAGCAAATTCTCCAATGGAGAGTGAGGTCAGTGCACAGCACACGGATAACCATTATTATTTCAGAGTGAGTTTGAGGCCACCCTGCGACTATGTAGCAAGTTGCAGGTCATCCTGGACTAGATTGAAACCCTACTCCAAAAACAAAACAACAACAACAACAAAAAAAAAAAAGGTGAGGTAAACAACACTTAAAACAATTGAAGTAAGAACAAAAATTGCATTTCATATAGCAAGTACAGGAAGCATTTCACACAAGTATGTTCCAAAGTTGTTATGGGTTGATGCTTAAATTTATTTCTGTTGCTGGTACCATAAATGGAAATATCAATTTTTCTTAAATAAAATGTATAAAATGTATGGACAATGTAAATTATAGAAACCAGAAGCTGTATGGGTATATGGTGCAGTGGGCAAACCACTCTCCAGGAAGTGTGACTACTTATGCTAAAATCCCAAGAAACCAAGTCGAGCATTCTTATGGCAAAGTAAGATGCGAGGCAGAGGTAGTATTTCCACAAACTCACTGGCTAGTTTGCCTTACATTAGCAGGGACTAACAAGAATGGCAAGACAACCTGCCTCAAGCAAGGTGGAAGACAGAATGGTGCCTGAAATTGTCCTCTGATCTCCCAATGTGTACAATGGCAAACATGCCCTTGCAAACACACACACACACACACACACACACTAGGAGAGAGAGAGAGAGAGAGATTTTTTAAATGTGAGGCAAAAAGGAATTGTTACCATGAACTCCCCCTCCATCTTAAAAATGGCCAGTAATGCAGTAATGGGTGTGCTTAATAATTTTATATCCAAACTTGAGATTTGTGTCCCCAGTGTTTGTTGAAAATGGTTCAGCAAGCAAGCAAATTTGCCCTCTCGACAGACATGAGTGAATTAATAAATTTAGAATTCAATATGAGCTCTATTGTCCAATATATCATTTTAAGATTTTCTCTTCAGTGGTATCATTAATTGGACTATATTATTTCTTTTGGGGGATCATAAGAAAAAGTCTGAAAGAAGAAAGAAGCTTCCAACAGAGATGATGAACTCTGCTCAGCACGAGGCTTCTTCAGCTACAGAAGGAAAACCATCAACTACCAGATTTCACCAACAAGCTACTTGCTTCTGCTCTGCAATTAAATTTGGTATAACTTCATAAATTACATCAATATTGAAATTGTAAACATAAAAGTCAAATTACCTATTAAGAAAAATGTCAAGCTTAACGTTGCTGAAATTGTAATAGTTTATGTCTAGCTTGTATGATCATGTTGAATGTAGACCTGGAGGGTTTTACCTACAGTCTTCTGTTCTTCCTTTCTAGGAAGCAACTTTATTCTAAAAAGGGTAGACACATGTGTATACCTTAATTATTCTCGTAAAGTCCTTCATTTCTTCTTATAAAAATATATCTTTATTATTCTGTCATATACAGGTATATGTGGAAAACAAGTAGTTCATATGCTTGATATATCAGACTTTTTTTCCATTTTTTAAATTTTATTTATTCTTATGTATATTATTCTGGTTTTACATTCACAGTGGTGACTCCATTATCCTCCTCCCTGTCCTCCCTCTTCCATAGGGACCCTCATCAATGGGGAATGTGGTTCACACATTGTGGGGGTAGTCAGGAGCTATGGGGTATAGGCCAAGTCTCTGTGCATAATGCCCCACCTTGTGGCTCTAACATTCTTTCCGCTCCCTCTTCCGCAAATTTCCCTGAGCCACATCGGGGTCATTTTAGCTCTACTTCAGTGATGAGGTTTTGGGAGCCTCTGTGTCTCTGGATATCTGGCTTAGTGGGAGTTAAATATTCTCTGTGTTTATCTCCTTCAACTTCTTTCTGGTGTCGTGATCCCCAAGAGCACTGAACTCTTGCCCTTCCTCCACATTACTCTGTGGTTACAGCTGGAGCCCTAGTGAGGTGTGATTGGCTGATCCTCCCTTCTGGTTTGTTGTCCATCTGGAAAAAATAAGCAAATTCTCCAACAGAGAGAGAAGTTAGTACTAGATATATGGGATGGCCATAGATAGCTTGGAGGGAATTTTATATGGGTAGGCTCTCTTCTAGCCCACATTTGATGGTATCTTGGTTGGAGACTGTGCTCATTTTTTGTACATGATTTTGACTTATTTCCCAGTTCCAGCAATGAGTTCCATTCTACTGAGTGGATCAATTAGCCAAATCAAGAGCCATTGGTTGCCCACCATGGCTGTGTGCCACTACTGCACTTGTTTGAGCATTATGTCAGGTTGTTTCTTGCTGGGTATCTTAGACTGGAAGTTGTTTGGACAAATATCGGCCATTTTCCCCCAGTTGCTCATGTAGCACCCTCTGGCACTAGAATAGCTAACTGTCTGGGGACTGACCCTCTTCCAGATTCTGGCCAGGTCTCTCCATGTTTGGTCTCACACATGTATGCTATCTTCAAAAGTAGGGTCTTACCATTAATCTTTGGTGGGTTATCAAGAACTCTGACAGAAATCTGTCTTTTTTGGGAAACCTTGTAGGTGTCTCGGATCTACAGCTCATTGTGAAAGTTAACCCTGTGCTTGTACTGGGAGTTATAAGTCAGTGCCTAGGGAAGGTGAGGGGAGAAAAAAGATAGATAATATAAAAGAGAAAGTAAGTATAGAGAGGTGATGGATAGAAAGAGAGAGAGAGAGAGGGAGAGAGAAGAGAGAGTAAAGCAGGAGAAAATTAAGTTTGATCTTCATGGTGTTTTCTCCAGTTTCCCATGGTTCAGGTGTTCCCTCTGCGGACCTGCTGAAGGATCAATGTTTTAGCTTGTTGTTCAGAATTTAGAGTTTTAGGCTCTCATTTCTTTTTGAGTCCCTATTTGTATCCCCTCACCCTTATCCTCCCTCCCACCCTCTCATTCCCTCCCACCATCACCCTCCCTCCATCCCACCTTCCCTATTGTCTGGTCCTCAGAGTACTTATTAGGCTTGGCAGCATCTCGGGTAGATTCAGGTTAGGAGCGACAGATAAACGAAACCATGTGACGATTATCTTTTTGTGATTGGGTGAGCACTGAGGACGATCTGTTCCATGTTTGACCATTTTTTTTCAAATTTCATTATTTCATCTTTCCTTACTGCTATGTAGAATTCCATAGTATAGATATACCACATCTTTGTTATCCATTCATCTAATGATGGACATCTGGGTTGATTCCAGCTCTTTGCTATTATAAATTGAGCAGCTATAAACATGGTTGAGCAAATGTCTCTGATCTGAGGCTTGGAGCCTTTAGGATATATCAGACTTTTAATATTGAAGCATTTGAGAATTTCCTTGCCAGAGATGCATTTTTCTTTCTTTAAAAAATATTCACCATTACTTTTAGTTTCAATAAAAATAAGTCACTGGAAAAATACTATATGTCTATGCAATCAAGTTGTCAAGAGAATTGTATTGCATATGTGTATAAATTCTATGTAAGTATAACTTATCTTCATATATGTATATTTCTGTTGGATTTCTTTGTTCACTAGTTTTTACACAGATATTCAGCTGTTTACAAAGAAAAATTATACATTAAATATAAATAATTATTTGTTCCTATATCCAGTGTAGTTTCAGTTAGCTTCATGTTGGTAGCTTAAAACACTGGACCAAAAACCACTGATGGGAACAATCGGTTTGTTTTGGCTTAAAGATTTCAGAGGAAACTCCAAGATGGCAGGGGAAAACACAGTATGAGTAGTAGCTGGACATCATCTCCTGGCCAACATCACATGGACAACAGCAGCAGGAGGCTGCCAAACACTAGTAAGGGGAAGTTGGTTATAACACCCATAAGCCCACCACCACCAACACACCTCTTCCTGCAAGGCTCCAATTCCACAATTGTCACCATCTTGATATCACATGGGTCTATGGGGAACTCCTGAATCAAAACACCAAAAATACATTGGTTAGAAGAAGTCTATGCATAATTGAGGAGAAATATCACAATACATTCTTTGTATTATATATAAAATATTTAATCCTTTACAAGCATTATTTTTTGAGGTAAGGGCTCACCTGCCCAGGCTGGACTTGTCCCTTCTACCTTAGTCTGTGGATGCTGAGTTTAAAGATACGGCCCACTACACCTAGATTGTTGGCAAGATTTTTCTTTTTTTAAATGACAAAATGAAAACAACCAATGAATTTACAATTAGCTATTTGCCAGTAAAGTATTTAAAATTAAGGTTCATTAGTGTTTTCAAATGAATATTTGAGAAGATTGAAGGGAATGAAGAAACAATGCAGGTAGGATTTGAGCAAAACCCAAAGTGTGATTGGAGGAGCACTTAAACTATGAAACAATTATTTATTAATTCTCTCCCAATTTAAGTAAGTTGCTGAATAAAAAAATAAATCTGGGAGAATGGGCAAATCTCCTTTGCATTCGAATTCCCAAGACATTGTATAGGCACTTCACCTTCTCACACACAGCCTCTAACTCTTTATTCATAATCT
Organism: Orientallactaga bullata; assembly: GCA_004027895.1. Taxonomy (NCBI): domain Eukaryota; kingdom Metazoa; phylum Chordata; class Mammalia; order Rodentia; family Dipodidae; genus Orientallactaga; species Orientallactaga bullata. The sequence continues at coordinate 8,722 of PVKW010001606.1, read as the reverse complement.
GTGCCTCATTCCAAAGAGTGGATAGACAGAATGATGAAAGTGTAGTGAACTCACATTGAGTAACCTGCCAAGCATTACCCAGTGATTGCTTTGAGTTCAACACTCACAATGACAGGTCTCAGGAACATCAGGACTGGCTCTTCGCATTATGTGAATTCAATGACAGTTCTGATCTTCTCAGAATCCCCTGATTCAAATCAGGTCATGAAACATATTGGAAAAATTAAGGCAATTCTTTATCACACCAGCCATAAAGTTTTCAGAATGAAGAAATACTTAACAGAGTGTCTTAATCCAGAGACATATCAGCTCAAAGGAATGTTATGTCCTGGGATCCTGGAGATATGACACTAGGTTAAAAAAAAATAAGAAAACAAGGAAATTTGAGGGAAGGAGAGATGTTATGTCATATTGTGCAGATATCATTGCATTGAACATAGTGTGTCCTACAATAATGCAAAATGTTAACTATGATCGAAACTGAGGGGTACATGCATGTCTAGTATACCGTGTTTTACTATCAATATTCATGTGGACACATTGCTTAGTGTTTCCCTGTGCACTAGTTCTTTTAATTCTTGCAATTTTGTATGGTAGATATCCATTTATCTCTGGCAAGAAGAATAAGCCCTGTAGAATTTTGGCATCTTACCTGCCATTCAAGTGTTAGGTGGTAGAACAAGGACTTGAATTTTGTCATTCAAACCCTTTCTGCAACCGCCCACACCATGAGATGTTGGGGCTGAGAGGTCTGTTATCCGGCCATCTGTTTGAAACGTTTATTCAAGGTCCACAGAGATGTGCACATGTTGATGAGTTCAACGTGGGGGATTTGTGTAAGATGAAAATATATGATAGGGATTGTGTGTTTTGAGTTTGGAGAGAAGAGAGCCGGATTTGAATGCCACTGTGGCATTTGGTAGTGCGGTGTCTGTCCCATGTTTTCTATAGCTTGATAATTCTGCTTAAAGTAGAAATGGTACTGTGGCACATATTTCAAGCAAGCAGCTTTAACCCCACAGCCATCATTTCACCACAATGGTACATATTTCAAAGAGTTACTGAGGCCGGGAGTGAGGGCTTAGCAGTTCAGGTGTTTGCCTGTGAAGCCTGAGCAATCAGGTTCGACTCCACAGGACCCACATAAGCCAGATGCACAAGGAGGCACATGCATCTGGAGTTTGTTTGCAGTGGCTGGAGGCCTGGGGTATTTCTCTCTATTTGCCACTCTCTCACCCTCTCCCTCAAACAAATAAATAATTAATTCAAAACTTAAAAGGGCTATTGAAATAATTAAAAATAGTATATATACCTGCTAATATCAACCCCTATAGCAATGATGTGTTGAATAATTACTAACAGTTATTTATAAAATGTTTTAATTAAAAGGCCAAGTAAACTGGGCTCATTCAACAATCATCAGTCTGGATATGATAAAGAACAACATTGATGGTAAAGCAGTAAGTGGATTAAAAACACAATTACAAAATGAAACAGCTGGAAATGTAGTAAAATGGATGTCAGGCTCTGCCTCATGAATCAAACACAATACTTGGTATCCCAGGGGCGGATCAAGAGCTATTTGATTCCTTACTGGAATGAATAACATTATGAATGTTTTGTAATAACTCCAAAGAAAGACATTTTTGAATGTAACCTTTGTCATTTCAAATTTATACAAAATGATGATTTTGATGGATATTTCTACTTGAGTCAATTATTTCCTGTACAGCAGTTTCCTGAGGATTATAAGGCTCTGGCTAAATGTTTATCTCAAAGGCATTAAGTTGCACTAGAACCTTGCAGCATGTGCTATAGCTATGCAATATGCTAATAGTAGGAACTCAAATGGAACTTGCTTGCCCTCAGTGTAAGAACTTTTCACATGCTATCCAGCAACTTGAGACCCAAACCAATAAGGAAAATGTTTACTCACCTATCACAATGGCATGCACATTAACTGGAGATTCCCTTCTGTGAACCTAATTCTACAGTGGTATTCATATAGTTAAATTTGGATAAAACTATGTCTGGGTTACTATAGTATAAGTTGTCAGTTAAATATTCATCATCCATTTACAAGGTTCATACCTTTTTCTTCTATGTTCCTATTTCTTCCTCTTTTGACCTATCACTCAAATATCAACAATCAGGATAATAATTTTTTCCCAGTTTTCATCTGCATGTATTAAATCCTTGTAAGGCTGATACCCTTCACTGTGCTGTGTCCCATTTGAAATTACTACTTCCTGAATATGAGTTAAAATTTTTTACTTATTTTTCTCATTTTATGAAACTTCCCTGGGGTGCAGACATGACTTAGTGGTTAAACTGCTTGCCTACAAAGTAAAAGAACCCAGGTTTATTTTCCCAGGACCCAGATAAGAGGGTGGCACATGTGTCTGGAGTTCATTTGCAGTGGCTTAAGGCCTGGAGCACCTTTTCTTTCTCTCTCTCTCTTTCTCTCTCTCTAAAATAAAATAAAAATAAAAAATTACAAAACTTTATTTTCCCTTTTTTGATTTCTGCCTCATTCTTATAAACTGACAACCAATATTTCCTTAAATATTACATCTACTAACATTTAATTTTGAATATGTATATTTGATAAACTGAAATGTCTAAAGCTTATGACCAAAATAATATGTCTGTGTTTTTCCTGTGACACAGTTATTACTTAAATACATCTTCTTTAACAACTTGTATTGCTCAAATATACTCTCCACATGCTGGAATCAGTAGGTAAAAATACTTTCTTGCAAAGTCTGCCAGCCTAGGTTCAATTCTCCAGAACCCACAGGAAGAGAGATGTACAAAGTAATACATGTTTCTATGTGCCTAGAGTTCATTTGGTTTGATTCAGGTGTCCCCATAAACTTGGGTGTTCTGAATGTTAGGTTCCCAGCTGATGGAAATTTGGAATTTAAAGTCTCTAGGAGGCAGTGTATTGTTGGGGGTGGGCTATAGGTATTATACCTATAGGTATACCTACAGCCTATACCTACAGGTATTATAGCCAGTTTCCCTATACCAGTGTTTGGCACACTCTGCTGTTGCTTTTGTCCACCTGATGTTGGCCAGGAGGTGTTGTACACCCTCTGCTTATATCATCATTTTCCCTTTGCCCTTTTGGAGCTTTCCCTCAAGTCTGGAAGCCAAAATAAACCCCATTCTTCCCCCCTCAAGCTGCTCTTGGTTTGGTAGTTTTTTTTTTATTATTATTTTATTTATTTTGGAGAGAGACACAGAGAGAGACATACAGAGAGGGAGAGGGAGAGGGAGACAGAGATGGGCGTGCCAGCAGTGTCTCAGCTGCTGTGAATGGAATCCAGATGCGTGCACCCCCTTGTGGTCAAGTGCAGCATTGTGCCCTTGCGTCACTGCATCTGGCTAAATGTAGGACCTAGAGATTGGAACTGCTGGAGATTGGAGCCAGCGTTCTTAGGCTTAGCAGGCAGGCGCCTTAACCGCTAAGCCATCTCTCCAGCCCAGGTCCGCTGTTTTCTTCTAGCAATGCAAACCTGAGTACAACAGAGGTATTGCATTATTATTTTATTACATATATATTTTATTTTGATATGTAATTATAATTGTTTTCATAGCCAAACATATATTTGATAGTTATGAAATTGTTATTTAATCATTTACATATAATTATACTTTGTATAAGAATCATATAATTATGTAGTCATGTATATGCTATCTCCAGTGTTTAAGAATGTAGTTTACAGGCTGTGGAAATGGCTCAGCAGGTTCCATCCTGAGGGCCTGATTAGCACTGGCTTCAAACTCAAGGCCCTACATAAACATCTGGCCATTACTGAACATGCCAATAATTTCAGTCCTGTGGGGAGCAGAGGACACAAAGTCATGGGCACTCACTGGTAAGCCGATCTTAGTGAGAGACGATCTCAATGAAACAAATGGATTAACGATAGAGAATTCCCTTCTGGCTTCCCCATGAATGCACAATTGTTACATGTGTCTTCACATACATGTGCAAAAATCACCAAAACACATCACCCACGTACATTCCATATTGTACACAGTACATTGATGTGCATAAACCTGCAAAAAAACTAGTGTAATCTCTACTCAAATTAATTTATACTCTTATTTGTTGATTTTTAACAAAACATTCTTGCAGTGTGCCGCTGAAGTTATTTGTGATCCAGTAAACTTATATGTAATTAGGAAGACAGTTGTCTCCTCCTTATTGATGTTCCAAGAACTAAGTCAAAGAATGTAAACATTGTGTAGAACATGTCAGCACCTGGTAAATAGTAAAAAGGAATATAAGGATTGAAGTGTTCACATGCCTCCTTTTACTATGACTACTATTAGATTGGCACTGTATTTTATTTATTTTTATTTAATTTGCATGTATAAAAGAGAGAGAAAGGGAGAGAGAGAGTGACAGAGACAGAGAACAACTTGTCACTGCTAAAAATTTCCAGACCTATATGCAACTTTGTACATCTGACTTTATGTATATAATATAGATTTCAACCCAGGGTAGTAGGCTTTTCAAGCAAGCAACTTAAACTACATACATATATATATACGTAATCATACAAAATTTTATTCTGGTTCTTATTCAAAACATCTACTTTTATTTATTTTACTTTATTCTTTAAAATTTTGTCTTCTAATTCAGATAGTAAAAGACATAATCTTTTACTACAGTACTGGTTTGTTATCTTTTTTTTTTTCAATATAATTTGGTGTGTGTATGTGTGTGTGTGTGTGTGTGTGTGTGTGTGTGTGTGTGTGTCCAAAGACTAAGACTATAGTACCATTTATAATGTTTGGCCAATGGTTCAACATGCAGTGTTTAGTGCTTTCAGGAAGTCTGCTTCTTCCCGTTGATTGAAAACACAACATACATCTTTCCCCAAACAACTATCACAGGGAGCCCTTACACCTACATAGGTTCACACTCATGTAAAATGTAGTGTTTTTTTTTTTTTTTCTAAATGTCATCACTGAAGGCTGTTTTCAACCAGAAAAAAATGTAACATGTCACACAGTAAATGCAAAAGAAGCAAAAGTTAACTACATCTTTCTTCCACTGGTGCTAAATGCACTGTTATGGCCTATGCAAAAAGCTTTCCTTTCCTGATTGTGAGACAGAAAATATAATTTTGTGCTGTGGGGAATACAGTTGCTATAGAGTGAGGAAAGCAAATTAACCTAGTGAGGCTTGATGAGTGAGCCGAGACACTATAAAACGCCGCTACTAGAAGGACATGCACGTGGCTTGTGCTTCATCCTTTGCTTTCAATACAGACTGGTGGTACTTACAAGTGGCATGCCCATGTGTGCCAATGAGCCCTTTTTGAAATGGGAGGATTGTACAGCGAATGGACTACACCTTCATTGAGCTAATTACTGGGCTATGAAAAGGCAATGAGTTACTTTGCAGCAATTAAGTTGACTCGCTAAGTTCCTAAGACTATGGTAGCACATAACATACGATTTAGAAATAGTCACATTAATTGTGAATTTGCCTATGAAAAGGAACGAATGTAATTACAAATGTATTTAAAATAAAACATTTACCCTGGTTCCAATAAAATGTAAAATATTTATGATGTTTCTAAATATTATATGTGGGCCAGGAAGTGTCAGAAATTGTGTCACTGTGTTCTGTCAGGTATGGAGGAACTGGACAGAACAAGTTGAAGAGTAATAAGGTCTCTGATCCCTTATTTATTTATTTTTGGTATTTAGAGGTAGGGTCTCACTCTAGCCCAGGCTGACCTGGAATTCACAATGTAGTCTCAGGGTGGCCTTGAACTTATGGTTATCCTTCGACCTCTGCCTCTTGAGTGTGTATTAAAGGCGTGCACCACCACGCCTGGCTTCATCCCCAGTTTTAAACAGAAACATCAACTTGTTCAGTGACCTAAGATCATTTCCTCCCTCACTCAAAAAAACAAAACAAAACAAAACAAAACAAACAAACAAACAAACAACAACAACAACAACAACAAAAACCCTCCTGGGAAAATAACTCCATCATGGTCAATAGTTAAGGGAAATTCTCTTGCATTTAAATGAAACAGTTCTTAGATCCTTTCTGGAAGAAGAATGACTGGAGCCATTGGCTCAGAAAGGTATCAGTCCTGGTGGCTCTATGACACAGGCCTAGAATTCTATTACCTTGCCCTTTGTCTGGTTCCAGGTTGACCAGGAGTCATGGAGCACCCTCAGTGAGGTGAGTAAATAGATCTTCCAACAGTATACATTGTCATACCTGAGAATGGAAATTACTTGTGCCAAACAAGGGATGGAATGGTTTGTTCTGCAGAGGTTAGAGGGCACCCGGGGAAGTGATGGAAGTGATATGTAATCACATTATAGGGGTGATGCTTCTCTTAGTAGATATGGAATGCACTTTTATGACTCCTTTAACCTCTTCTGTAACATTTCACCTTAGGAACTTGATTTTTTTTTTTTTTCAGTTTTTCAGGAAAATGTGCATCATCATATAAGCAATCACAGCACTCCTAATTGTTTGTTTGTTTTTTTTTTTCAATTTCAGAGAGCCAAATATTTTTAAACCCAAAGGTCAGTTTATGCCTAAATGCAAACCCAAACCATTTATTTGCTTATTGGAATGTGAGGTTTTTTTTTTTTGGGGGGGGGGGCATGTATGTGAGTGTGTGTGCTATGTGTGCATGTATATATTCAGGTTTATATGTGTGTGGGTGTATGTGTATATATATGCATGGGGAGATGAGATGTCAATATTAAGCGTCTTTTTCAGTCACTCTCCACCTTAGTTTATTATATCTTATTTATTTTATTGATTTGACAGAGAGAGAGAGAGAGAGAGACAGTGAGCAAGCATGGGCACGCTAGAGACTCAGAGGAATGCACCACCTTTTGTATCTGGCTTATGTGGCTACTGGGGAATTGAACCTGGGTCCTTATGCTTTACAGGCAAGCACCTTAACCACTAAGCCTTCTCTCCAGCCCTCCACCATAGTTTTTGATTCAAGTTCTCACTAATGCTAGAGTTCCATGATTCTGCTGAACTAGCTGCCCAGCGAGCCCTAGGAATCCTCTTGCTCCTGTCCTCAAGTGTGGGATTATAGATCTGGCTTTTTCTTGGTGTTTAAAATCCATGTTCAGGTCCTGACTATTGCACAGCAAAAGCACGTTCTTCTCCTTGGCTACTAAAACATCACTTAACGCTTTTTTGTTTCACTTAAAAATTCATTTGTGGCCTGGAGAGATTGCTCAGTGTCTAAGGCACTTGCCTATAAAGACTAATGAGTTGGGTTTGATTCTTCAGTGCCCATGTAAAGCCAGGTGCACAAAGTGGTGCATGCATCTGGAGTTGGTTTACAGCTGCTGGAAGCCCTTGTGCACCCATTTCCTCTCTGTCTCTCTTCTGTCTCTATGTGCAAATAAATATGTAAAACATTTTTAAAAATCTGGGTTGGAGAGATGGCTTAGCAGTTAAGACGCCTGCCTGCTAAGCCTAAGAACCCCAGTTCCAATCTCCAGGTCCCACGTTTAACCGGATGCAAAGTGACGCAAGGGTGCAATGCTGCACTTGCCCACAACGGGGCGCACACATCTGGATTTCATTCACAGCAGCTGAGAGGCTGTTGGCGCGCCCATTCTCTATCTGTCTTCCTCTCCCTTTGACTCTCTCTGTCTCTCTCTGTGTGTCTCTTTCCAAAAAAAAAAAAAAAAATCATTTATCATTTGCTTTTCTAAATTTGGGTTTCTACTTGCAACAGTTAATATGATAAGTCATTGATTGGCATAGACAGGGTCAAGCACTATGAGAAGGAAGGTGTCTCAGAACAATCAAGTCAGGCCTTAATGGAGGATCAAAGGAAAGCGAGGTAATCATCTGTTTTCCCTGTGAAATTCCTGGTTTGCATCTACATGTGACTGCAATCTGAAATAGGTGGCTGTTTCATAATGTCAGAGTTTCTTCTGGAAGTCCTAATGGTTTTCCAAGTCACACAGTCTTCCCAGAACGATTGAGTAAACCACGTATCAATGAAACAATTCGTTTCCTACTCACTTACTGTAGTAGCGTATTTGTTACAGCCTTGGGCTTAATAAAGTGTATGCATTACGTGTCCCATATTAATGCCACCTTTTTGATGTCATGAATTATTTCCCGAAGTGTACTCATTGAATTGATTAAAATGTATAGATAAGTAAGTAAAGCTTTGTGAACAGTACCTTAATATGGCTTTAGCTAAATGGTGGCAATTATGTATGGATGTAAGGACTAGCTTAATCTGTGGGTATCTGGAAGAAACTCATAGCCTTTGTCCTTGACTTAGAAACAAGGAAAATTCCTCACTAGTTCTCATAATGCCTGAATGTGCTATGCAGGCTGGCATTATGAGAACTAGCCAGCTGGGAGGAAGCTTGTGCCTCCATACCAACTTTTCTTTTCCTTTCTTTTCTTTCTTTTCTTTTCTTTTCTTTTCTTTTCTTTTCTTTTCTTTTCTTTTCTTTTCTTTTCTTTTCTTCTCTCTTCTCTTCATTTCTTTTCTTTTCTTTTATTTCTTTTTTTTTTTAGTTTGGTTTTTGTTTGTTTGTTTGTTTTTGTTTTTCAAGGTAGAGGCTCACTATTTTGGTTTTTCAAGGTAGGTTCTTGCTTTATTCCTGGCTGACCTAGAATTCACTATGTAGTCTCAGGGTGGCTTTTAATTCACAGTGCTTCTCCTACCTCTGCCTCCAG